>CAUYLG010030203.1:0-69858 GCA_963573385.1 Cacajao melanocephalus | reverse complement strand
GTGCAATGGCACAATCTCGGCTCACCACAACCTCCGCCTCCTGGGTTCAAGCAATTCTCCTGCCTCACCCTCCCGAGTAGCTGGCACTACAGGTGCATGCCACCATGCCCAGCTAATTTTTGTATTTTTAGTAGAGATGGGGTTTCACTATGTTGACCAGGATGGTCTGAATCTCTTGACCTCATGATCCACCTGCCTCGGCCTCCCAAAGTGCTGGGATTATAGGCATGAGCCACCGCACCTGGCCTCAAATGGAATTTCTATTGCTAGGCCCTTGAGGAATTGCCACACTGTCTTCCACAATGGTTGAACTAATTTATACTCCCACCAACAGTGTAAGTGTTCCTATTTCTCCACATTGTCTCCAGCATCTGTTGTCTCCAGATTTTTTAATGAATGCCATTTCAACTGGCGTGAGATGGTATCTCAATGTGGTTTTGATTTGCATTTCTCTAATGACCAGTGATAATGAGCATTTTTTTCATGTGTTTGTTGGCCTCATAAATGTCTTCTTTGGAAAAGTGTCTGTTCATATCCTTCACCCACTTTCAAATAGGTTTGTTTGTTTTTTTCTTGTAGATCTGTTTTAGTTCTTTGTAGATTCTGGATATTAGCCCTTTGTCAGATGGGTAGATTCCAAAAAATTTTTCCCATTCTGTTGGTTGCTGGTTCACGCTAATGATTGTTTCTTTTGCTGTACAGAAGCTCTGGAGTTTAATTAGATCCCATTTGTCTATTTTAGCTTTTGTTGCAAACGTTTCTGGTATTTTAGTCATGAAGTCCTTGCCTGTGCCTATGTCCTGAATGATTTTGCCTAGGTTTTCTTTTAGGGTTTTTTATGGTGTTAGATCTTATGTTTAAGTCTTTAATTCATCTGTATCCAGCTAATTTTGAAACAATTTTTTTTTGTAGAGATAGAGTCTTCCCATATTGCCCAGAATGGCTTCAACCTCCTGGCCTCACGCAATCCTCCCATCTCAGCCTCCCAAACCACTAGGATTACAGATGTTAGCTTTTTTACATTTGTGAGGTTTGTTTTATAGCCCAGGATGCGGTCAATCTTAGCATATGTTTTATGGGTACTTCAAATAATGGGCCATATTGTTGACTAATGCACTTTATAAATTTTGATTAGACCTTGTATTTGATAGTGTTGTTAAATTCTTCTATATCCTTGCTAGCTTATGTCCTGTTCTATTAAACATTGAGAGAGGAGTTCTAAAATCTTCAACTATAATTGTAGATTTGCTTACTCCTCTCTGTTCTATCAGTTTTGTCTCATATATTATGCAGTTATATTATTTGGTGCACACATATTGAAGATCACTATGTCTTCTTGGTGGATTGACACTTTTATTATTTTATTATGTTATCTTTGCTTCTGGTAGCTTGCTTTGAAATCTACTTAATTTGACAATACTATAGCCACTCCTGCTTTGCCTGATATATTTTCTCATCCTTTTAGTTTTACTCTGCCTATATCATCATATATGAAGTGAGTTTCTTGTATAAGGCATATACTTACATCATTTTTTTCAATCCACTCTGCCAAACCCTGTCTTTTGATGGATGAGTTGAGACTATTTACATTTAATTTTACAGCTTAAGTTGGCCATTTTGTTTGTTTTCTCTGTATTTTATTTTTTTGTTTTCTTTTCCTCACTGGTTATTTAAACATTTTTTAGAATCTCATTTCGATTTATCTATAGTGCTTCCACATATAGCTTATTCATTAGCTATAATTATATATATATACACTTATATATGTGTGTGTATATTAGTTTGATACATACATAAATATAGAAATCCTATTTCTTGCAGAGAACCCCAGTAAGATATGTCACAAGAATATCCCCAAGACACATAATCATCATATTCTTCAAGATCCAAATGAAATAAAAAATGTTAAAGGCGGCTACAGAGAAAGGTCAGGTCACCTAAAAAGGGAAGCCCATCAGACTAACATAGACCTCTCAGCAGAAACTCTACAAGCCAGAAGAGACTGAGGCCACTACTCAACATTTGTAAAGAAAAGAAATTCAAACCCAGAATTTCATATCCAGCCAAACTAAACTTCACAAGTGAAGGAGAAATAAGATCATTTTTAGGCAAGCAAATTCTAAGGGAATTCATTACCACCAGACCAGCCTTATAAGAACACTTGAAAGAAGCACTAAATATAGAAAAGAAAGGTCATTACCAAGGACTACACAAACACACTGAAGTACACAGATCAGTGACACTGTAAAGCAACCCCATAAACAAGTCTGCATAACAACCAGCTAACATCATGATGACTGGATAAAATATGCACATATTAATATTAACCTTGAATGTAAATGGGATAAATACCCAAAATAAAAGATACAGAATGGCAAGCTGGATAAAGAACCAAGACCCATTGGTATGCTGTCTTCAAGAGACCCATCTCACATGCAATGACACACATAGTGTATCAGTCCATTTTCACACCACTATAAAGAAATTCCCAAGACTGGGCAATTTACAAAGGAAAGAGGTTTAATTGATTCATAGTTACACATGGCTGGGGAGGCCTCAGGAAACTTACAATCATGGCAGAAGGAGAAGTGACACCTTATTCACATGGCATCAGGAGAGAGAAGAGAGCAAGCACAGGAAAAGCTATGACTTTTAAAACCATCGGATCTCATGAGACTCACTCACTATCATGAGAACAGCATGAGGGAAGCAGCCCCCATAATCAAATCACTTACCTCTCTCCACACATGGGGATCACAGGTCTCTCCCTCGACACATGGGGATTACAATTAAAGATATGGTTTGGATGGGGACACAGAACCAAACAACATTATTCTGCCCCTGGCCCCTCCCAAACATTGTACTTTTTACATTTCAAAACCAATCATGCCTTCCCAACACTCCCCCAAAGTCTTTACTCATTTCAGCATTAACTCAAAAGTCCACAGTCCGAAATCTCATCTAAGACAAGACAAGCTCCTTCCACCTGTGAGCTGGCAAAATAAAAAATTAGTCCCTGCCAAGACATAGTCGGGGTACACGCATTGGGTAAATACCCTTGTTCCAAATGGGAGAAATTGGTCAAAATAAAGAAGCTACAGGACCCATGCCAGTCCAAAACCCAGTGGGGCATTCATTAAATATTAAAGCTCCAAAATTGTCTCCTTTGACTCCAAGTCTCACATCTGGGGCATGCTGATGCAAAGGGTGGGCTCTCACAGCCTTGGGCTGCTCCTTCATGGGCTGGCATTGAATGCCAGCTTTTCCAGGCACATGGTGCAAGCTGTTGGTGGATCTACCATTCTGAGATCTGGAGGATGGTGGCCCTCTTCTCACAGCTCCACTATAGGCAGTGCCCTAGTGGTGGCTCTGTGTGGGGGCTCCAACCTCAAAATTCCCTTCTACACTGCCCTAGCAGAGGTTCTCCATGAGGGCTCTGCTCCTGCAGCAGACTTCTTCCAGGACATCCAGACATTTCCATACATTCTCTGTAATCTTGGTAGAGGTTCCCAAACCTCAATTCTTGACTTCTGTGCACCCACAGGTCCAACATCACATGGAAGCTGTCAAGGATTGGGACTTGCACCCTTTGAATCAACAGCCTGAGCTATACTTTGGCCCTTTTTAGTCATGGCTAGAGCTGGAGTGGCTGGGACACAGGGCACCAAGTTTCAAGGCTGCACACAGCAGCAGGGCCCTGGACCCAGCCCACAAAACCATTTTTCCTCCTAGCCTTCTGGGCCTGTGATGGGAGGGGCTGCCATCAAGATCTCTGACATGACCTGGTGACATTTTCCCCATTGTCTTGGGAATTAACATTCTTCCTGATTACTTATGCAAATTTCTGCAGCTGGGCTGAATTTCTCCCCAGAAAATGGCTTTCTTTTTTCTAAATCACATTGTCAGGCTGCAAATTTTCCAAACTTTTATGCTTTGCTTTCCTTTCAAACATAAGTTACAATTTCAGATCATCTCTCTCAAGTTCAAAGTTCCACAGATCTCTAGGGCAGGGACAAAATGCCACCAGTCTCTTTGCTAAAGCATAGCAAAAGTTCCCAAGAAGTTCCTCATCTCCAAGACCATGACAGCCTGGAATTCATTGTCAGCATCATTATCAGCATTTTGGTGAAAACCATTCAGCAAGTCTCTAGGAAGTTCCAAACTTCCATACATCTTTCTAATTTCTTCTGAGCCCTCTTAACTGTTTCAACCTTTGTCTGTTATCCAGTTCCAAAGTCACTTTTACATCTTCAGCTTATCTTTATAGCAATACCTCATGCTCTGGGTACCAATTTACTGCATTCGTTAATATTTATGCTGCTATAAAGAAATACCCAAGACTGAGTAATTTATAAAGGAAAGAGGTTTAATTGACTCACAGTTCCACATGGCTGGGGAAGCCTCAGGAAACTTACAGCCATGGCAGAAGGGGAAATGGTACCTTCTTCATATGGTGGCATGAGAGAGAAGAGAACAAGCACAGGAAAGACGCCCACTTTTAAAACCATCAGATCTCATGATACTCACTCACTATTGTGAGAACAGCATAGGGGAACCACCCCCATAATCCAATCCCTTCCCTTCCTCAATACGTGGGGATTACCAGTCCCTTCCTTGACACATGGGGATTAAAATTTGAAATGTGAATTTGGGTGGAGACACACAGCCAAACCAGATCACATAGGCTCAAAATAATGGGATGGAAAAAAATCCACCAAGCAAATGGAAAACAAAAAAGCAGGGGTTACAATCCTAGTTTTGGACAAAATATACTTTAAACCAGCAAAAATTTAAAAAGACAAAAAAGAGCATTACATAATGGTAAAAGGTTCAATTTAACAAAAAGAGCTAACTATCCTAAATATATATGCACCTAACACAAGAGCACCTAGACTCATAAAGCAAGTTCTTAGAGACCTTCAAAGAGATGTAGAGTCTCACACAAAAGTAGTGGGAGACTTTAACACCCCGCTGAGAATATTAGACAGATCATTGAGACAGAAGGTTAACAAAGATATTCAAGACTTGAACTCAGCACTGGATCAAATGGACCTGATAGACATTTACAGAACTCTCTACTACAAAACAACAGAATATGCATTCTTATTGCCACATGACACTTACTCCAAAATTGACCATAATCAGAAGTAAAACACTCCTCAGCAAATGCAAAAGAACTGAAATCATAACAAACAATCTCTTGGATCACAGCGTAATCAAATTAGAAATCAAGATTTTAAAATTCACTCAAAACCATTCAATTACATGGAAATTGAATAACCTGTCCTGAATGACTTTTGAGTAAATAATGAAATTATGGTAGAAATCAAGAAGTTATTTGAAACTAATGAGAACAAAGATACAACATACCAGAATCTCTGGGAAACAGCTGGAACAGTGTTAAGAGAGAAATTTATAGCACTAAACCACATAAAAAAGGTAGAAATATCGCAAATTAACAACCTAACATCACAACTAAAAAAACTAGAGAACCAAGAGCAAACAAATCCAAAAGCTAGCAGGAGACAAGAAATAACCAAAATCAGAGCTGAACTGAAGGAGATTGAGACACCAAAAATCATTCAAAAAATCAACAAGTCCAGGAGCTGGTTTAAAAAAAAAATTAACAAAATAGATGAATCACTAGCTAAAATAATAAAGAAGAAACAAGAGAACACTCAAACACAATCAGAAACAAGGGGATATTACCACTAATCCCACAGAAATACAGCTATCAGAGACCATTATGAACACCTTTATGCACATGAGGTCAAAAATGTAGAAGAAATGGATAAATTTCTGGACACACACATCCACCAAAGACTGAACCAGAAAGAAATTGAATCCCCGACCAGACCTATAACAAGCTCTGAAATTGAGTTAGTAATAAATAGCCTACCAACCAAAAAAATTCAGGACCAAGTGGACTAACCACTGAATGCTACCAGATGTACAAAGAAGAGCTGACACCGTTCCTGCTGAAACTATTCCAAAAAGTTGAGGAAGAGGGACTCCTCCCTAACTCATTCTATAAGGTCAACATCATCTTGACACCAAAACCTGGTGGACATGCAACAAAGAAAGAAAACTTCAGGCCAATATCCTTGATGAACATCAGTGCAAAAGTCCTCAACAAGATCCTAGCAAACTGAATCCAACAGCACATCAAAATGTTTATTCATCATGATCAAGCAGGCTTTATCACTGGGGATGCAATACTGGTTCATATACACAGATCAATAAATGTGATTCAACACACAAACAGAACTAAAGACAAAAACCACATGATTATCTCAATAAATGCAGAAATGATTTTCAATAAAATTTAACACCTCTATATGTTAAAAACTTTGAATAAACTAGATATTGAAAGAACATATCTCAAAATAGTAAGAGCCATCTATGAAAAACCCACAGCCAACATCATACTGAATGGTCAAAAGCTGGAAGCATTTCCCTTGAAAACTGGCACAAGACAAGGATGCCCTCTCTCACCACTCTTATTCAACATAGTATTGGAAGTCCTTGCCAGGGTGGGCGATCAGTCAAGAGAAAGACATCCAAATAGAAAGAGAGGGAGTCAAGCTATCCCTGTTTGTAATGACATGATCCTATATCTAGAAAACCCCATAGTCTCAATCCAAACACTCCTTAAGCTGACAAACCACTACAGGAAAGTCTCAAGATACAAAATCAATGTGTAAAAATCACTAACATTCCTATATACTAATAACAGTCAAGCTGAGAGCCAAATCAGGAGTGTAATCTCATTCACAACTGCCACAAAAAAGAATAAAATACCTAGGAATACAGCTAACCAGGGAGGTGAAAGATCTTTACAAAGAGAACTACCAAGCACTGCTCAAAGAAATCAAAGATGATACAAACAAATGGAAAAACATTCCATGCTCATGGATATGAAGACTCAATATCATTAAAATAGCCATACTGCCCAAAGTGATTTACAGATTCAGTGCTATTCCTATTAAACTACCATTGAACATTCTGCATAGAACTAGAAAAAACTATTTTAAAATTCATATGGAACCAAAAAAGAGCCCAAATGGCCAAGGCAATCCTAAGCAAACAGAACAAAGCTGGAGGCATCATGCTACCTAACTTCAAACTATACTACAGGGCTACAGTAAACAAAACAGCATGATACTCGTATAAAAACAGACACATAGACCAATGGAACCAAATAGAAAGCCCAGAAATAAGGCTATACATCTGCAACTATATGATCTTTGACAAACTTGACAAAAACAAATTATGGAAAAAAGATTTCCTATTCAATAAATGGTGTTGGGATAACTGGCTAGCCATATGCAGAAGATTGAAACTAGACTTTTTCCTTATATCATACATAAAAATTAACTCAAGATGTGTTAAAGACTTAAATGTAAAACCCAACTTTTCCATATACGATACATAAAAATTAACTCAAGATAGATTAAAGATCTATCTTTAAATGTAAAACCCAAAGCTATAAAAACCCTGGAAGACAACCTAGACAATATCATTCTGGACAGGAATGGGCAAAGATTTCATGATGAAGAAGCCAAAAGCAACTGCAACAAAAGCAAAAATTGACAAGTAGGATCTAATCACACTAGAGAGCTTCTGCACAGCAAACAAATTACCAGAGTGAACAGAAAATCTACAGAATGGAAAAAATTTTTTGCAAACTATGCACCTGACAAAGGCATAACATCCAGCATCTATAAGGAACTTAAACAAATTTACAAAAAAAAGTGAACAACCCCATTAAAAAGTGAGAAAGGACACAAACAGACACTTTTCAAAAGAAAACATGTGGCCAAAAATCATATGAAAAAAATTCAACATCACTGATCATTGGAGAAATTCAAATCAAAATCAGGAGATATCATCTCACACCAATCAGAATGACCGTTACTAAAAAGTCAAAAAACAACAGATGCTGGCAAGATTGCAGAGAAAAAGAAATACTTATACACTGTTGGTGCGAGTATCAATTAGTTCAATCATTGTAGAAAACAGTATGACGATTCCTCAAAGACCTAAAAACAGGAATACCATTTAACCCAGAAATCCCATTACTGGATATAAACCCCAAAGAATATAAATTATTCCATTATAAAGACACATGCACGTGTATGTTCATTGCAGCACTATTCACAATAGCAAAGACAAGGAATCAACCTAAATGCCTATCAGCTATAGTCTGGATTTTTTTAAAATGTGGTACA
The DNA here is from genome assembly GCA_963573385.1 of Cacajao melanocephalus. NCBI lineage: Eukaryota > Metazoa > Chordata > Mammalia > Primates > Pitheciidae > Cacajao > Cacajao melanocephalus. The sequence goes on along the minus strand of CAUYLG010030203.1, from coordinate 61,627 downwards.
TATATACCATGGTATACTGTGCAGCCATGAAAAGAATGAGACCATGTCCTTTGCAGCAGCATGGATGCAGCTGGAGGCCATTATCCTACCTAGGTGGTTCCCACTAATACCATGTGGAGAAAAGAAGGTGCTCATTACCACCCAATGGGGATCAAAGTCCTGGCTCCCCACTCAGCCTTCTCTGACACCACCCCAGCAGGAGTGAAGTTGGGTACCTCTTGACATCCTAGGCTCCCCCTTCATCTTTTCTAGTGTTGGTGGTTATGGGGCAAAGTGTGTTTGACTGGAACAGGGAAGCTATTGCTAGGCTATCCCTTTCTTGGTCCTTTGCCTAGACAGAACAAGCTTTTGCTGGAGTTCTTTCTGTCCATACCTTAGCGTACATTCGTATTTCCAGGCTGCTAGCTTCTTCAGCTCTGAGTCTGAGACATATGAAGCAAAAAGAAAACTCAGGGAACTCACCACCACATCATTGCATGAGTTCTGGGGTCCCTCATTGTTCTGTCTTCTTCTCTCCATCTTTCAGAATCTTCTTATGTTTGTTTTATATATATTGTCCAGGAAGTTTGGCTGTATTTAGGGGATAGAATAGGGAAAAGTATGTCTATTCATTTCCTGGAAGTGGAAATTTCTGTTTTGATATTTTAAGTTTGGGTTTGATTTGGTTTGCTTTACACTTTGCACAATTGTCTACATGCTTTGCCCATGGGCAGAGGAAACCTTAATGAAAAGTTTTGGCAATAATTTAAATAAGCTGGCAGTAGCTTGTTTGGAAACACTGGAACCAATAGATGATGAGCCTTTTTCACATTTATTCTGTTCACATCAAAGGATGAAACTGCATTCACACTTTTCTCAAAGGTTTGTTGAATGCTTACTATATCCCACCTTTGCACTGTGTATACAATAATAAACAAGGTATTGTCCTTGCCCTCAAAAAATGTATGTCTAGTAGGAGAGAAAGAGAAGTAAAGTGCCATTTTAATACACTATAATAACTACCATGAGAAGGATAAGCCCATAGGAGAGTCTTATAGTCCAGGTTATAGAACCAGAGAAAATATAAAGTGCTAACAGAAACCAACTTTGTCTAACTTAAATATAAAAGAATTTAATGGAAGGGTACTGAGTATAAACAGAACATCTGGAGAAACAGGCTTATAAAGGGCAGAAAGCAAAGCAGCTTTGAAGGGTTAGGAAGTAGGAACCCAGGAAGTATCTCTGAGTCAGAATACTCTGGTCAGAGCCCTGCCACTAATATGACAGGATATCAGTTTCACTCATCCTTGCACTGTTTGTACAAGATTCAAAGTCCTAGAATAAAGCATCTAATTGACCAGCTTAGGTCACAGCTCATCTACCTGCTTGTACCATGACCACGAGAGAAATGAGTTTACACCCTTTAGCTTCTACAGTAGGGCCTGACACATGTATTTACCATCCAACCAAGGGTACACAAAGGAAAAAAGGGTTAATTCTCCAGAAGGAAATCAGGATACTGAAGGAAGGGTGAATGGATGCTATTCAGCTAAAAAAAGTGACAAAAGTCCATGGCAACAGCTAAGTTGAGACCAACACATGGGATGACTTAGCTAGTCTCAGAGTGGGAGAAGAGTATATTTAGGAAGACGTTGGCATGTGCAAAGCCTGAAGATAAGAGGAAGCATGGTGAATTCAGAAAACTAAAATATGGTGGTTCATAATGGCCTGGGCGTAGACTTTGGAGAGAGAATGGAGTGAGGATAAAGAGGCCAGCATGGGAGGAGGTGCCACTGTACAGGAAAAGAGGAGCAAAGTGCCACTATGTCTTGAAGACAAGTGAAAAGCTGGAGTTTATTCCTTAGAATGAGAGAGATGTTAAAGTGTTTTATATAGTCATGGTATTTTTGTTTTTGAGTGATGGCTTTGGCTCTTGCAATAATTCAAGGAGAGATGAAGGTAGCCTGAACCAAAATGGTAGTGAGTAGATGGAGAGAACTGATTCATTAGATTTGAGGGAGGAACAGGCAAGGGAATGGAAGGAGACAGGATGGTTTCTAGGTTTCTGGCTCGAGTTGTCACATGGATAATAACATCATAGAGGAAGGAAATTATGGTAGAGAAAATGAGTTCAGCATTAGACATACTGAGCTTGAGATAGATGGTTGGATATATGGGTGTGAAAGGCAGGAAAGAGATCAGAGCAAAATATTTAGGGTAGGTATTCATCACTACATAGAAGCCAAAGGGATATGACAAAACATCCTGGGAAGAGTATAGAGAGTGAAAAGAGAGTAGACCCTAATGTGTACCCTTCCCAGCATCAACACTTAAGAATTGGTTCAGGGAAAAGCAGCAGCCAAAGAGAATCACAAGGATGACAAGAGAGGCGAAAGAAACAGATGCATGGTGTCTGGGAAGCTGAAGCCGGGGACCGCTTCAGCACAGGGAAATGGTCAAGCATCCAGTGTTGAGTAAAGTAAGAAGAGAGAAGTGTCCAGCGGACTTGTCAACAAGGAGGCGACTCATGCGTGAGAAGAATTTCAGAGGCATAGGGGGGCCTAGCAGCAGATTGTAAGGGGCTGAGGAGCATGGGGGAGTGAGGACCTGGAAACAGTGCAACCCAGTGGTGCCCAGGCCTGCTATACAAGAGAATCACCTGCAGAGCTTTGAACCCTTATTAAAGCCTCAGCTCCACCTCACAGAATTTGGGTTTAGGTAGTCTAGAGAAAATTTACACAATGTATTGGTTTCCTATGGTTGCTGCAATGAATTACCACAAACTTAGTGGTTTAGAACAATGCAATTTTATTATCTTCTAATTCGATAGGTCACAAGTTTGACACAAGTCTCACTGGGCTAAATTCAATGTGTAAGAAGGGCTACAGACCTTTCCAGAGATTCTAAGAATCTGTTTCCTTGCCTTTTTCTTTTTTAAGACAGGGTCTCACTCTGTCACCCAAGCTGGTGGAGTATAGTGATATGATCACAGCTCACTGCAGCCTCAACCTTCCACTCAAGCAATCCTCCCATCCTCCCACCTCAGCCCCCTGAGTAGCTGGAACTACAGGTACATGCCACCACATACAAGTAATGTTTTTATTTTTTGCAGAGATGGGGTCTCAGCATGTGGCCCAGACTGGTCTCGAACTCCTGGCCTCAAGTGACCCTCCCGCCTCTGCCTCCCAAAGCACTAGGATTACAGGTGTGATCCACTGTTCCTGGCTTCTTTGCCCTTTCAAACCTACAAATCTCCTTCTTCCATCTTCAAAGCCAACAAAGTTGCATCTCTCTGTGCCTTTTTTCCATGGTGATATCTCACTCTGACTCTCTTCTTCTACCTCCTTTTTCTACTTTAAAGAACACTTGTGATTACTTTGGAGCCCTCCTAGATAATCCAGGATAATCTTTCCACCTAAGATTCTTAACCACATAGGAGATAGCAGATCCTGGAGGTCAGGATGGGAACACCTCTGGAAGGCCATTATTCTGCCTACCACACATCAGTACATTTTTAAAAACCCCAGGTGATTCTTCTGTGCAACTGGAATTAAGCAACCCTAGAAAGAAAGGGGGTGAAAATGGGGTTGATAGAGAGTGTTTTGGTTTTGTTTTGTTTTACAAAATGAGATGTGCAACAGTAGAAATAAAGGAGACAGTCATTTTAATCCCTAGCTACTTTTTTTCAGAGATGTCTTAATAGTGAAATTATGTTAGAGAAGAAAAATTTTTATTTGACACCTTCTGAAGTTTGCCCAGAGCTAACTCTTTTCTTCCTTCTTCCCTTATTCAAAACATGACATATTGCAGAAGCTTCCAAACCCATAGTGATAATTAAAAAGACGAGCAAAAGATATGCGGCTGCACGCTCAAGGTGAGCCTGAAGATATCCAAACCTAGATTTCTAGAAAATGAGCTTTTCAGAGACAGAAACTGAAGAGGCTAATCTGAAATGAAACTCAATTTTCTCCCACACAGCGGCCTGGGGTTACTTGAGACTGGTCTTTTGTCAGCACTGGGGACTCAGAAATGAAAGTGTGCAGATGATCAAATGCCAGGATCGCCATATTGTGCAGGGAAGGCGAGCATGTGTTTTGGTTGGAAGGGGGAACAGTGTTCAATTAATCCTGAAATGTTTGCAAAAACAAATGATGGGCAAAAAGAAAACTCAACTTGAAAGCGGTGTGATTCTTTATGAAAGAACCATCTCCACCAGTCTGGCAGCCACAAAATAAACATATCAGCCAGGCAGGTCAGAGCACAGATAATTAGGAGTGAGTAGCAGCACAAGAACAGTTTTCATTAAAACCAAGGCAGTGTGGCAGATGAGCAGGCCTCAGTGGCCCACCACTGGGGGCTTGGAGTGGGTGGGGCCCTACCTCCTCTGGTCTTCTGAGGCTCAGGGCCCTGGCCGCTTCCCCTTCAAACAGGGGCCAGGATGGGAAGGCATGCATTCGGACTGTGCAAGTGTCTGTTCATGCCTCAGTCTCTGGCTGGCAACAGAGGATTGTGACAACAGAGTAATTAAGCCTCTAGGGGAATCCCACAGGCCTGTCAAAGTGAGGGGCTTCCTCCCTGCTCTTCAGACACTTTTCTATGTTCTGGCCACTCCCAGAACTGCAAACTATTAGAGGGTTGCTTTGCCTTTGACCCGTTAAGTACAGAGGAGAAAGAGCCACCAAAAACGCATGTATTCGGCTTAAGCAACTGCCTCATTGTCGCATTTTAAAAAATGATTATTTACATAATTCAATTAAGGCAGAGTGCTGATCTAGGCAGAATGAAGGCTGGGGTTTATAAGGGCGCTGCAGCTACTGTCCCCGGTGGTTGAGTCTGAGTCATGAAATAACCATGCCTTAGCGGTCAAAGGTGTGCCTTCTTGACAGCAAACTACCAGTTTGACGAGAATGATGCATCCAATTCCCAGAGGTGAGTCGCTTAATGACTGCTCTGCATCGACCCAATAGAATATTTTATTTGTGTTGCTGTAAAAGGCACTGTCGACTGCCAGACTGAGGTGAACATCTTGGAACTGACATAGTCAAATACAAGGAGGGCCAAAATATTCTGAGGCTTCCACACTTCCTGCCCCCACTTCCCTCTTCCCGTCTTCTCTGAGGCAGGCATGCAGATGGGCTAGGATTTGACACATTGACAGTGGTGGATCTGTATCCTCTGGTTTCCTTCCCTACCGCCCACCCAATAGCACTCGCTGTTCTCCCAGCCTCTGTCCCCTTAAAGCCACTTCTCACCACTCAGCAGAGCTTTCTTTTCTGCTGTGGGCTTCGTTAGCATTGCTGCTCTGCTCTGCTCCTTCTTGGGTAGAACTGGGTCAGAGAAAGAAGACAGGGGTGACAGAACCCAATTTTGACAGGAGAGTTCAGTCCCCATTTCTTTGCTGCTGACTGTATCTGCCTGCAGGGAGCCTGCCTCTGCCCTTGGCGCTCCAGGGGGCACTCTCCTTGAAGGCATGAGTTCATGCCTTTTCCAGGAAGTTTCTGGGCCCTGGTAAGAAATACAGTCTATATTTTGGTTGTCCTAATACTCAACGCAAGACCAAATGAAAAAAGTGACAGGTCTGGGGATCAAAGGTAACTGAGCAACTGTGTGGAGACTGGGGCCAGTAATTTGCTCCAGAGACAGCCTAGAAAGGAAAAGGACGTCAATTTTGCAAAACTGAATTGGAGATAATTGTGGTACCCTAAATAGATGTGCACTAGGTCATCGTGGAATCCTCAAGAAAGATCAAAGAGAAAATCTGAGATTTCAGAATCATCTGCTTTCCACCTTAAATTCAAGTTAGTCCAAAATCCCAGCTTTCTTCTGTGTAGTTTCTGCCTGGCATATCTTCTCCCATGCTTTCTTTTCAGCCTTTGTTTAAGTGGAGCTCTTGTGTGCAGCATATAACTTGTCTTTCTCTTAAAAATCCGATCAGATTATCTTTTAATAGGTGAATTTAATCTCTTTACATTTGTTCTGGTCACTGATAGAGTTGGAGTTATTTTTGCCACTACATTTTGTGTTTCTGCTTACCATCCTTTATCTTTATTTCTTATCCCTTTCACTGCCTACTGTTGGATTGATAACATTTTTCTATATTTCTGCTTTCCCTACCTCTGCCGACTTGCAATCTATAAATTGTGTTTATCTTCTTTGGTGGTTATCTTTAAATTTTTAACATAAACATTTAGCCATAAATTTTCTCACAAAGTCTAAATTTGTTAATTATTTCTATTCTTCTCTAGAACATGAAATGGACTTTGCACATTTTAACTAAACAATGACTACCGCCATCCCCATCTGGTTATTCATCCTTTTTTAACCCTCAAATTTTCAACACACACAAAAAGTTATTTTCTAAACAAATTGTTAAATTTACCAACTTATTTAAAGAAAGAACCATCTTTTTATGAAAGAACCATCTGAGTGGTAATAAGTTGTTTGCATACAAATAAATAGCTATAAAAAATAATTGTGCACATACAAATTTGCAATTGCAAAAATATGGAACCAGCCCAAATGCCCATCAATCAATGAGTGGATAGAGAAAAATGCAGTGTATATATGTGTATATATATATATATACACACACACACACCATATTCCATGGTGTGTATACATATATATACTGTATACATTTTATGTAGTATATATATATATATACACACATAAACACACACACACACACACACCATATTCCATGATATATATATATATATATGTATATATATATATATATATATACACCATGGAATACTACTCAGCCATAAAAAGGAATGAAATAATGACATTCACAGTAACCTGGATGGAATTGGAGACTATTATTCTAGGTGATATAACTCAGGAATGGAAACACAAACATAGTATGTTCTCACTCATGTGGGAGCTAAGCTATGAGACACAAAGGCAAAGAATGATAGATATATGTTAGACTTTGGAGACTCAGGAGAAAGGGTGGGGGGTAGCAAGGGATAAAAGGGGTACCATACACACTGGTACCGTACACACTGGTACGGTATACACTGGTATACACTGGGTACCATACACACTGCTTGGGTGATGGGTGCACCAAAATCTTAGAACTCACCACTAAAAAACTTATTAATGTAGCCAAATACCACCTGTTCCCCAAATATATTGAAATAAAAAAATTTAAAAAACAATTTTCTAAAATAGACATTTATTTGTATGCACACAATTGTTTACTGTAATTCAGCCTTTTCTCTGGGCTTGCTTTCATCTTACAGAAGATTTGTTTTTTAAGCAGGGTACATTGGCTCATGCCTGTAATCTCAGCACTTTGGGAAGCTGAGAAGGTAGGATTGCTTGAGCTCAGGCGTTCAAGACCAGCCTGGGCAATATAGCAAGACCTCGTCTCTACTAAAAAATAAAAAATAAAAATTAGTTAGGCCTGGTGGTATGTCGCTATAGTCCCAGCTACTGGGGAGGCTGACATGGAAGGATTACTTGAACCTGGGACATCAAGGCTACAGTGAGCTATTGATCATGCCACTGCACTCTAGCCTGAGTGAAAGTGATATCCTGTCTAAGAAAAAAAAAAAGTAATGATTTATTTCTGAGAACGGTAAACTCTTCTAGTACGGAGTTTCTAACAATTTCATTATTTTTCTCTCACTCTTGAATAATACTTTACATGACTATAAAATATTATGTTGACTGTTAATTCCTCCCAGTGCTTTCAGGAAACTAATCTACTGTCTTCCGGCATATGTTGTTGCTGATGAGAAGTCTGCTGTCAGTCTTACTGCTTTCTCTTTGTAGATGAAGTGTCTTTTCTTTCTGGTCACTTGCAAAAGCATTTTTGGTTTTATCCTTGGTAATTTTTAGTTTCACCATAATGTGTCTCACTGTGGGTTTACTCTTATTTACGCTGTTTGTTTCTCAGGGTGCATTTTCAATCAAAATCATGGCTTTCTTAAACTCAGGAACATCTTTGGCTGTTATATTTTCAAACATTGCTCTTTGTTATTCCCTTCAAGTTCTTCTTGTGGAAGCCCTATTAAGATATCTATTAGGGTTTCTTAATTTATCTACTCTGTTTCCTAAAGGTGCTTTCAGATTTTTTAAAATTCTCTTCAATCTCTATGTTGCATCCTGCTAAATTCCTCAATACTATATTCTAATTCATTAATTCTGTCTTTGATTGTGACCAGTCTAAAATTTATCTTACCTATTGGGTTTTTAAATTTTTGGTTATCATATTTTTTTATTTCCAACATTCTAATTTAATCTTTTTCTCATATGCAGTTCTTTTGTTTCATTTCTCCTTTGTTGTTGCTGTTTCATAATTTTATGTTTTATTGTGGATTCCTTTTAAATTTAGCTCTTTGAATATTTTAAGCATTATTATAAAGAATTGGTAAGACTGTTTTATGAAATTAATTTTTGGGGGGTGAATTTTTTCCTAATTGTTCATTGTACTTTTTTTAGCATTTGATTCCTATGAGTTTTGTGATTTTTCACTTACAGTTGTCTTTTTTGTTTTGTTTTAATTTTTCTCTTTTCTATCTTGTGATCACCCCTAGAAACTAGAGAGACTATATAACAGGTTGCAAAGCTTACAGATCCAACTTCCAATTCCCTAACACCCTTTGGACTTTATATGTAATTGGGAATACATCACTTAAATCTAAAGAACAGTGTGTTAGTCAACTCGGGTTCCCAGAACAAACCACCACTGACTGGGCAGTGCTGCTGTCAGGGCTGATTTCTGGCAAGGGCTTGCTTCTTGGCTTGTAGTCGGTCACTTTCTCACTGTGCCCTCATATGGCCTCTTCTTTATGCTATGGGGGAAGGGTTTTAGAGATCTGGTGTCTCTTCCTCTTCTTATAAGAAAACCAGTATATCACATTAAGGCCCTACCATTATGACTTAACCTTTATTACTTCCTTACTTATCTCCAAATATAGTCACATTATAGGTTAAGAGCTCAACATATAAATTTGGAGTTGACACGATTCAGTCCATAACACACAGATTGGATAAAATATTCTTTGGGAGTGTGTGCATGTGTTGACTTGTGAATGGAAGGGCTAGGACCCCTTACCCCTCACTTTGCCCCTGATATCACCAGCAGTTGCCTGGAGCTTTCCAATGTGCAGATAGAGAAGTAAAGTGGGTCATGCATGGAATTAGTTGACTGCTTAGCAGTCATTTTTGGTTACTGACCATCCTCTCTTCCAAAATAACAAGCATAGTTCCTGGGGCTTCTGCTCTATGTGTGCAGCCTGAAAAGGACCTGAGATGTGCTAGAGAGGAGTCTGTAGGAGGTCAGCAGAGGCAGGAAGATGGCCTTTTCCGTGCCCTCTTAGACACTGAACTGCCACATGTCCTGGCACAGAAGAATGGGACAGCCTGTTGACATGGTTATAGCTTCTTCTTTCTGAGGCCAGATATGGCTGTTTTAATCATTAGACACCACAGGCATAGTGCTATGGTCTGTTGGACTTTTAAGGACCTCTGAAAATGAGAATTGAGAACAAAAGTAATTCCAAAATCAAAATAGAATTCTGACCAAATTACTACAATGTAGTAAATCAAAGATAGAACCTCACACTTAGAATAGCTAGTCAATAATAACTCAATTCAATCTTTATACAACTGTTTAGTTGCACATGATGATTCTTTTGCCTGGAATATATCTTCTCCCTTTTTTCTGCCTGGAAACTTCTTACTCGGGCCTTAAAACCCATCAGAATTTACTCACTCCATGATGTATTCATTGATGACCCCTAACCTCCAAGAGAGCACAGTTCTCACTGTGCTCTTTCAATGTTGTATATACCTCAAAACTTATTTGTGTTATATTTTTCATAACTCTGTTTCCCCCCTCAACCCCTAACCCAAATGATAATTTTCTTGTGGGCAGGGACTATATGTTGTCTCTGCAGTGCCTAGTAATATACTATTATTAGTGAATATTATATTATTATTTTTTATAAGTTCATCGCTAGAGATTGTTTCTGTGCATTTATATCTATCTACAAAGAGATTAATGTACAGGTCAAGTGATTGGTTGACCTTCTCCTGCTCTTCTTTTGTACCTATGTGCGTCTGGCCAGCTCTGCCAATAGGAAGCACGGACACAAGATTGGAGAGTAGGAGGGAGGAAGCACCTCTCTCTGCTTTCTCTGGCATCCCCTCCTTAGCTTCAGGACCCATGTGACAGGCCCACCAGCTTCCAACTCCCAGAGGATGACATTGATTTGAAGGTCCAGAAACATGATCTCTTCCCCCTGTTCTTCAAGCAGAGGGACAGGAGTGGCTTCCTGCTGATCACTGGATGGTCTCTCTCCTATTTGCTTCTCTCATTTCCCACTCATGAATTAAAGCAATTCTCTATACTAGACTCACACTACTTTTTTTAAATTGTGGTTAAAAAACACCTAACATAAAATTTACCATCTTCACCATTTCTAAGTGTACAGTTCAATAGTGTTAAGTGTATTCACCTCTTTGCAGATTCATTTTGTTTTAAACACCAGAAAAGTTTCTATTTTGCTGGATGATATAGTTCTTGAACAAGTTTTAAAAAACAGATTCTCAATTAAGAAACAACTTCAGTAAAGTTTCAGGATGCAAAATCAATATACACAAATTAGTAGCACTGCTATATACCAACAGCAATCAAGCTGAGAATCATATCAAGAACTCAACCCCTTTTACAACAGCTGCAATAAAATAAAATTAAATACTTCTGAATATACTTAACCAAAGAGGTGAAAGATCTCTACAAGCAAAACTATAAAACACTGCTGAAAGAAATCAAGATGACACAAACAAATGGAAACATATCCTATGCTTATGGATTAGTAGAATCAATATTGTAAAAATGACCATATTGTCAAAAGCAATCTATAAATTTAATGCAATTCTCATCAAAATACCATCATCATTTTTCACAGAACTAGGAAAAACAATTCTAAAATTCATACGGAACAAAAAAAGAGACTGCATAGCCAAAGCAAGACTAAGCAAAAAGAGCAAATCTGGAGACATCACATTACCAACCTCAAACTATACTACAAGCCTATAGTTAGCAAAACAGCACGGAACTAGTATAAAAACATGCATGTAGACCAACAGAACAGAATAGAAAACCCAGAAATAAAACCAAATACAGTCAACTGATCTCTGACTATGCAAACAAAAACATAAAGTGGGGAAAGAACACCCTATTCAACAAATGGTGCTGGGATAATTGACATACCACATGTAGAAGAATGAAACAGGATCTTCATCTCTCACATTATACAAAAATCAACTCAAGATGGATCAAAGACTTAAATCTAAGACCTGAAACCATAAAATTCTATTATAGAAGATAACATTGGAAAAACTCTTCTAGACATTGGCCTAGGCAAAGAGTTCATGACTAAGAACTCAAAAGCAAATGCAACAAAAACAAAGATAAATAGATGATACTTAATTAAACTAAAAAGCTTCTATACAGCAAAAGAAATAATCAGCAGAATAAACAGACAACCAACAGAGTGTTAGAAAGTCTTTGCAACATACATGTCCAACAAAGGACTAATATCCAGAATCTACAAGGAATGCCAATAAATCAGCAAGAAAAGAACAAATAATCCCACGAAAAAGTGGGCTAAGAACATGAATAAACGACTCTCAAAAGAAAATATATAAATGGCCAACAAACATATACTCAACATTGCTAATTATCAGGGAAGTACAAATCAAAACTACAATGTGATACTACCTTACTCCTGCAAGAATGGCCAAAATTTAAAAATAAAAAAGAATAGATGTTGGCATGGATGTGGTGAAAAGGGAACACTGTGCATGTGGGAATCTAAACTAGTACAATCACAATGGAAAACAATATGGAGATTCTTTAAAGAACTAAAAGTAGAACTATTTACACAATTTGATCCAGCAATCCCACTACTGGGTATCTATCCAGAGGAAGATAAATCATTACATGGAAAAAAAAAAAAACACTTGTACATGCATGCTTATAGCAGCATAATTCACAATTGCAAAGATATGGAACCAGCCCAAATAAATATCCATCAACCAATGAGATAAAGAAAATACATACACACAGACACATACACACACACACACACACACACACCCCATGGGATTCTACTCAGCTATAAAAAGAAATGAAATAATGGCATTCACATCAACCTGGATGGAGTTGGAGACCATTATTCTAAGCGCAGTAACTCAATAATGGAAAACCAAACATCATTTGTTCTCATAAGTGGGAGCTAAGCTATGAGGATGCAAAGGCATAAGAATGACATAATGGACTCTGGAGACTTGGGGGAAAGGGTGGGAGGGGCATGGGACATAAAAGAATACACAGGGTGCAGTGTACACTGCTTGGGTGATGGGTGCACCAAAGTCTCAGAAATCACACCTAAAGACTTATCCATGTAACCAAACGCCACATGTTTCCCCAAAATCTACTGAAAGATGAAAAGGAAGAAAAAGAAGGAGAAGGAGGAGAGGAAGAGAAAGAAGAGGAGGAAGAAGAGGAGGAAGAAAAGGAGGAAGAGGAAGAAGAAGAAGAGACAGAGGAGGAAGAGAAAGAGGGGGGGGGAGGAGGAAGGCAGAGAAGGAGAAAGAAGAGACAAATTCTGATTTGGGTTGCTCACCTGGTAGAGCACAAATATAGTGATTATCTCCTTGCAAATGGAAGTAAAATGTGGCAGGCAGTAGCAACGCATTTACTTAAATTATCACCTAAAGGTTGCTTGGGATAATGTGCCAGTTAAGATAGGGCTTGGGAGATCAAATATAGTCATCAGCCACATAACAACTTTTCCATCAACAGCAGACCTCATATACCATGGCGGTTGGAGCAGTTGGCCATACCGTCTAAGTTTGTGAAAGTACACCTAAAGACACATTTCTCAGAGCATGTCTTTGTCATTAAACAACAACTGTAACTCATTTACTCAATGGGTTTAAGCTGTTAGGCGGCTCCTGCTTCTAAAGGTGCCGAACACTTACAGAAAAGAAACTATCAGCTCAGGCACAGGTACAGAACCAATGGACTTCTTTAGCATCCTTAAAATAATCTCTTACTTTTAGTAGCCACTGAGCGGACAGCTGAAGATTTGGCCCAAAATCTAATTGTGCACGTGGCAAGTTACAATGTAAACTAACACAAAACCTAGCCACATCTCATAGGCTAATGTTAGGACGTTAGTTGAGAAGACGTGGGATCCTGAGCCTTGAGAGGACATTTGGGTAGTTTGGTAATGCTTAGAAGCTTGAACCGACAAATCCCTCTGTGCCCCCTTTCTGTGGAGCCAGACCAACTTCTCCTGTCTGTGGAACCTAGCCTTCCTTTGCTTACGGTCTCCAATGTAATGATCATATCTCAGGCAGCTTCTTGCAATGGGATACTATTCTCCTCCAGACATACTCCTACAAGTTCTCCTTGCTCTGGATACATAAAAAGAATCAGATACCACTGAACTCTCAGGGAAGAACTGCAAGATCTGTTCTGGGAAAAAATATTTTATGTGTCAAAGGAAATGTAAGATCATGCTAATTCATATGAGCAGAAACCTGGAGAACAGCTGTGCAAGTAAATTGGAAGGATAGTCAAGAATAGAAAATAACATGAGATGAGGCTGAATTTATCAATAAGGATTCATTTACTCAAGATTCCAGACCATGTTCTAGCTCATGCAGCTGGAAACAGTTTCCACAGTTTTCTTGATTGGTTGACTGAAACTTGGATTCAACTGCCTACATTCAATTACATCAGGATGCCAAAACTTCTCTGGTATAATGAGCTCTGCATTCTTCTGTCAGCATCACTGTCCATGGACTTAGGGAGTTCTTCATTTATCATCATGATATCTCACATAACATTCTGAGCAAGTTACACATTTTATACTGAAGGAAGTACAGCAGTGGCTCCACACTCATGGAATTTACCAGCTTTACCATATTCCTCAACTGCGCAAAAGCAACTGTCCTGATAAAATGGCTCACTGCAGACTCAGTTACAATGCGAGATGAAAGACAACACCCTGTGAGGTTTGGTACCATGCTATAGAATGCAAAATAAAAGCGTTTAACTGCAGCAAATGGTTGGTGCTCCTTCTTCTGTAGCGAGAACACATGAGTCTGGGAACGAAGGAATAAGGACTGACCCCATTCACTATGATACCTCCTTTTTTTTTTTTTTTTGAGATGGAGTCTTGGCTCTGTCACCAGGCTGGAGTGCAATGGCGCAATCTCGGCTCACTGCAACCTCCGCCTCCTGGGTTCAAGCGATTCTTCCGCCTCAGCCTCCCGAGTAGCTGGAACTACAAGCACACACCACCACGCCCAGCTACTTTTTTTTTTTTATTTTTAGTAGAGACGGGGTTTCACCATGTTGGCCAGGATGGTCTCAATCTCTTGACCTCGTGATCCGCCCGCCTCGGCCTCCCAAAGTGCTGGGATTACAGGCGTGAGCCACCGCGCCCGGCCGATACCTCTTCTTAGGGATTTGCTTCCTGTTCCTGCAGTCTTGGTCCCCAAGTGAGAACTGCTTTGACAGGAAGTGGAAGGGAAAACTGCCATCTAGCTATTTGGATTTCCTCATTTCACTGCACCAAAAGACAGAAAATGAAATCAATTTAAATTAACAAGGGAGAAATTGGATTGCTACTAATAATGAAGGTAAAGAGGCCATGGTTGGAGGCGAGAGATATGCTGAGATGCCACTTACTACTTCCAAGTAAAGATCAGGAGAAGACTACAACAATCCAATAAAGGCATGGCCACTAAAGACTTAGAGCCTTTAGGACTCGTGTTTTCAGTTGCTCCACTGGGTCAAGGACCCCAACTAGGTGGAGTGCTGAGTAAGGGCATGACAGGGAATGGGTGATAGAAAGAGGAAGTTATAAAAATTAACTGCTGTCTCATGACCAATTACAGAAATGTGGACCCTAACAGCTATAAATATTTTTGCTAGGTTTATATTATTCAGTTATTTCCTTTTCCCTTTTTTTATGATGAGTGTTAGTGATACTTAACTTTACAACTAAGTTGATAGGCATCTAGACTAGGAGAAGCAGCACCCAAACCTTTGGGAAGGATAATATCAGTCTAAAATCATGCACTTGAAATGGATATGATAACTAGTGGGACCTTGGGTCTCCCCTTGTTGGGAGAGAGTGAGAACATTTTGATTTCTATGACAAATGCCTCTTGTTAGGCAAATAAGAATAAATGTCAGGTTGCAAAAGGGGTTGACCACATAGGGCAACTGCCTGTTAGTTTTTATATCCATGCTCTGATCCACATTTTCTCTATTCTGGGAACTGCTTTCTCAGGTTCTCTTTCCCTCTGGCTTCCAAGTAGACATGACCAATGTGGGCGGTGATCAGGTAAGACTAGAGGGTGGGAAGAAGAGAGAAGCCAAAAGCATTTCTCCCTCTCACCCGGGTTGTCGTGGCATCTCTGGTGGTTGCTGCAATTTTTCTATGGCTTCAGCTCCCATTGGAAAGACCCTCTGTGGTTCCTGCTCACAATAAGTGGCTTCAGCATCTGGGCTTTGATAACATTATCTCCTAAGTTTGTAGGGTAACTTTTACCTTTTCAATCAATTCCCTTAATTAAATTTTCACTGTTTTAAACATTTAGAGAGTTTTCTATTTTTCTGGTTGGACCATGACTGATATAGCTTGTTATAAGAATAGGCTATATGCTGTTCCACAACTTCTTTAACCCTGCAACGGACCAGAGACATCTCTCAATTTCAGACAACTAAATCTAATTCATTCTTTTATATTGAGATATTATATAATTCACATATCGTAAAATTTGCCCTTTTAAAGTGTACAGTTCATTAGTTTTTAGTATATTGTTCACAAAGTTGTGCCACCATTACCACTATCTAATTCCAAAATATTTTAATCATCATCAAAAGAAACCCTACACCAATTAGTAGTTACTCCTCATTCTTTTCCTCTCCCCAGTCCCTGGAACCTATCAATCTATGTTTTGTCTCTATGAATTTGCCTCTTCCAGACATTTCAAATAAATAGAATCATACAATATGTGGCCTTTTATGTCTGGCTTCTTTCATTTAGGGTAATATTTTCAGGATTCATCTACATTGTAGCATACATCAATACTTTCTTATGGCTGAATAATATTCCTTTTTATAAATATACCACATTTTGCTTATTATTCATCAATTGATGGACATTTGGGTTGTTTCTATTTGTTGGCTATTATGAATAATCCCCTATGAATATTCATGTACAAGTTTTTATGCGGACATATGTTTTCAGTACTCTTGGGCATATTCTGCTAAGTCATATGGTAACACCTGGTTTAACTTTTTGAGGAACTGCCAAGTGTTTTCCAAAGCAATTGTGCCATTTTACATTTTTAACTCATCCTTTTTAATAGTTCCACAAAATTTCACAATATGGCAATATGAATGTTCCGTAACTGATTTAACCCTTCCTCTATTGAAATACATTTAGGTTTTCTCAATTTTTTCATTATAATTAATCACAATTATTTATGAACATACAACTTTATGCACCTCGGTAGGTATAGGGGTTCTTGGATGTAAAATTGCTATGTCAACCAATATTTAAATTTTTGCTTTGAAATGTGCCAAAGTACCCCCACCCCAAAATTTACTATTTTACACATATAACAACATAAAAAGAGAGCCAATTTTCCCAAACCCCTTCTAACACTGGATAAATTTTTGGTTTTGCCAATCTGACATGGAAAAACTATCTTCTTGTTTTAATCATCATCAAAAGCATTGTTCTGATCACAAGTGGAATTGAAAACCTTTTCAAGTACTCGTATATTTATTGCCAAAACTTAAATAGCTAGATTGGCTTATTTGTAAAATTCTTCACAGCTATAAAACTTGACTTGTGTGATTTATACTCTGGCAAGAAGTGATGGTTCCAGCAATGCTGGCTGAAGGCAGAACTGGTTTATGGAGCATGTGATTGTCTAATTACATTTCACAGGTGCTGGAACAGGCCCTCATGCTCCCAAGATCCTCCTTCAAGATGCCTACTCATAGAGCTTCATCTCTTTAGTTTATAGCCCAGGAAACAAAGCCAGTGGCTGTAGGAGAGAGAGAAGTTAGCACAACCAAGGGAACAAGAGCAAGTGTTGACTGAAACTAGGGAACTAATCTTTGAGATGGCAAAAGCGTATGGAAAAGAGAATCTGGAAGATTAAAGAACAGAATTGACCTATTTCTCATGTTTGCTTAAAATCAACCATTTCCCAGAGAGTAGATTGTGTTGTAATAGAAATGTCTTTAAATGTAGAGTTGGAAAATTTAGGGTCTAGTCCTGACTCAGACATTCATGAGAGGTCTTGGGTGATTTCCATGCCTTACTTTTCTAATCTATTAAGTGGTAATATTCCCTGTTACACCAAATTATTTTAAAGGTCAAATAAAAGAACAGATGAAAATGCAATAAAAGAAAATAGCATTCTACCTGAGTGCCAGTGCGATTTGCTCTTCTCTCCCGTATCCGGTCGTTACAATCACAGAAGCAGCATAACCCAGCCAGCTGTCCAGATGGAAATGCCTGGCAACTCTACTCCTCCTCTTGATGGGAATCACAAAATAACTCTTCTTAGAAGCAGACAGATTAGAGGAGCCACACTCTATCCAGGCTTCTCACATTCCAGAACTCAGCACACCTGGGCTCCAGTACCTCAGCTTTCTTCATCTCCTAAAAATATTAAGAGAGCAGTTTAAGGCTCCAGATGGGCTTTGTTTATGCTTCACTTGTTTCTCAGGTCATCTTATTCCATTGTGTTCTCACCTGTCGTTCCAATTATTTCCCAAACTCCTCTACATTTCTTTGTAAGTCAAATTAAGTGGTGGGTAAACCTGGAAGACAGCTGGTGGGCTGTCCTAATTCTTAACTACGGACTAGAGACCATGCACAATTAAGAACTGTGATGGAAAGCACCTAGGGATTACATTTCCTATCCCTATAACATCTAACTGTGGCCATGTAACTAGCTTTCACCCATCGGCTATGAGTTAGCATCCTGTTGTCATCTCCTGACATTCTGTTTGGTCTTTGCCAGCTGGACACATATGGCAAGATCTTAGAGAATGGCTAAGCCACTCTCTTCCATGAGACAGAAGGAGCCCTGGTTCCTGGATGACTACATCCAGTCAAGGAAAGCTGATTTGCTTTGACTATTAGATAAATGAGAAATAAAATTCTGTTATTTAAATTTGAGGTCTATTTGTTTAAGCAGTTGCTATTATTTGAACACCCTGCCTGAAAACATTTCACCAACAGTCTAACCATTTTAATAAACTACAGAGTAGCTAACCTCATGACATTCCCAACAGCCATCTTCATTAAAGCCTAGAATTTCTTCAAACATAAAGCTCAATAAATTACCCTCCTGTCATAGGAGAGCTCAGTTCTGCTATATCTAGCAATTCTTGGCTTGTGTTTTGAAAAGCTCTGAAGCGTGAGAAACAGATGTTTAACAACAAAAAGTAACAACAATTATGTTGACTGTACGTTCCTGAAAATTTCAGGACGTATGAAAAATTTAATGAAATTAATCTTGTTCAGGAGCTTACAATTTAAATGTAAAGGCAGGATGCCTACACAAGTAATTCTACTTAAAGACCAAAGTCTGGGTGGTACCAGAAACAGGTGCTCTAAGACTTTTAAAGAAGGTGAAATCACTTTTATTTGGGGGCAATACCATAAAGCTTCCTGGAGGAAATGGGATTTGAGCTGTGCCTTACAAGTTGGGTGGAATTCAGTGGTAGAATCATGTACAGATCAATAGAAATCAAACTGGCAACTTAAACTATTGTTAGATTTCAGATATCTAGAATGTCTTGAATGCCAAGTGTAAGAAGTTGGACATGATTATAAAGGCAACAAAGGAGCTAGTAGGTCTCCTTTAAGTCCTAGAATTTTAGAGCTAAAAATGTGTCTTACCTATAGCAAATGCCATGGTGGCTGTCTTTTCTTTCCAGTGATATAATTGCAACCCACATTTATTTTCCTATGCCTACTTCTATCATCCCCAAATTTCAGTTATTCAAATGCCACTTTCATATTTTTCTTCCATATCTATATACCACTTGTATATTTTTATTTAATAATTTTTATAACTAAAATATAAATCTCCTAGTTGACTCCTAGGCAAAAAATATCTATGAAATTACAGGGTGGAGATATAGGCTAGAATAAATTTTTTCTAATACATAGGCAAATAAATGCATGCCTATGAACATTTTTTTTAATGTTCTGTTTTCCACCTACCTGTGTTCAGTCTTCATTAGAGGTTTACAGATCACACTTTGCAAAACATGGTCCTGCTCTGAACAATTGCACACATCTCTCCTGGGTTTTCAACTCACTTGTCTCTCTACATCCATGCTGCCATCTTGTTTTGTTCATTTTGTAGACTCAGTAACTGTAAATAATGTTGACACAAACAGTCAAGTATATTTCTTGCTTCTGACACAGGTGAGACAGCCCTCCTCTGTCTTGGAACTTAATCATCTGGAACACAAGGCCTCCAGGGTGACCACGGTGGGGAAAGACTGAGGAGCTGGAAATCATACGGGAATACTGAAGAAGCAGGCCTCAAAATAACCTATGTCACTTTTGCCCACACCCCTTTGGCCATGTGGCTCCAACTCATCTACAAGGGAGGCAGAGAAATATAGTAGATCTCACAGATAGTGGTAAATACCAAGGATCTCTGCCACTGTAAACTGTGTACTATTGCCTAAGAGATTCTCTGAGCCACTGATCCAAAAACTGCCCCTGGTATTAGCCTTGGTGTCTCATAGTTAAAAGTTCAGATGCATCTGCTTAACTGGCAGGTCATTTTTAACGAAAATGGTCACTAAGGAACTTAAGCAGCCAAGCTTAGCATTTATCCTCTCCATTTATCCCTCATTATTAGAAAGGGCAAATCGAGCTTTACAGAGTTCCTCTATTTTCACTGTATTTACCATTCCCCATCTCAATCTCTACATTAGAGTTTGAAAAGAGAGACTGTATTAGTTTCCTATTGCTGCTGTAACAAATTCACATAAATATGGTGACTTAAACAAGACAAACTCATCACCTTATAGTTCTGAGAAGTCCAAAACAGGTTTTCCTGGGCTAAAATCAGTGTGTCAACAGGGCTATGTTCTTCTCTGGAGGCTGGAGGGGAGATTCTGTCTCCCTGTCCTTGCCAGTTTCCAGTGCTTCCTGCATTCCTTGGCTCATGGCCCCCTTCCGTCTTCAAAGCTAGCAATGTTGCACTGTGTCTTGTTCACATCAAATCACTTTGTGTCTAACTCTTCCGTCTCTCTCATCCACTTTTAAGGATCATTGTGATTACATGGGGCCTACCTGTGTGATCCAGGGAACTCTATCTCAAGGTCAGCTAGTTAGCAACTGAATTCTATCTATAACCTTAATTTTCCTTTATTATGTACCATAGCATATCCACAGATCCTGAAGATTAGAGCATGGATCTTTGTGCAACCATTATTCTGCCTACCACAGAGGCCCACAGGCCAAATCCAATCCACTTATGTGTTTTGTTTGATCCACCTAGTATTTTCTCTTTATTTTTTAAGATTTCAAACAAAATTTTAAACTGTAAATTAAATGTTTTCAAGTTGGAGGATTTTATATATTTTAAAAACATCTATGTCTAGCTTTTCTTGAAACCTCAAGAGGTCTAGAAACAAGGGCCTGCATTCCCTTATTGGAACAATTGGCTAGTGCTAAGCAGTGGCTGCACCTTTAAATGGGGCATGGAGCCCTTCAAATGGGCGGCATGATCTCTGGCATTTCCTATCACCCATACTCCTGGCACACTTGAAGTTATGTGACTTGCCTTGCCCCTTTAAGTTTGCAAACTTGTACCGAGTATACTAACATCCAGATCCCAAACTATCATTTTACTATGTGTACTGGATCTGAGATGCTTTCATTATCTATTGGCTACACACCCTCCTGCTGGGAATTCTACCAGCTTACTGTCTGTACAGAGATGTCATGATAGCCCTTTCTTCTGACTCTAGAAGGCAAGTGGGCCTATGACTTGGGAGTCGGAGGGTTGGCAGATGTGTGTCTAGGTAATCAGCGGCATTCACAGGACCTCCCCAGGCCTCTAAGTCATAAATCTCCTCAAGCAGCAGGGACATTTGTGCATCCTGTCACAAGGCAAAATGTTTTAATGTGCTGCCTCTCCATCAGCACCCACCCCCTCTTTTTTTCCTCTCATCAGCCCTTGCTATGAGATCTTCTTTAATGAGTTTCTTTACTATGACAACAGGCCTGATTCTGGCTCCCATCCAAGCTGCACAGTAGCTTTCATTGTCCTCCTGGGCTTAAGTGAAGGGCATGTCACTGTTTCACTTACAGATGCTCAAAGATCCAACGCTGGCATTAATAATGCTGCAGGCCTGGTCATTCTATCTTCATCAGTGGTCGTGCACCCAACGCTGCATGGCGGATGATGAGCAGCCTCTGCTGCCAGGGAGAAGAGCTCTTCATTACCCAGGTGGGGCTGAGGGGCCTTTTTACCAAACACCTGAAAATCACATTAGCCAGGTGAAATCTCTCCTGTCACTATACCTTAACCACTGAAAGTGGGTGAGAGAAGGAGACTTTCAAGATCTAAATGATGTTGAGACCCTCACAAAGGTGGTGGGAGCGATAAATCAGGGTGGGAGCTTTGTCACAGAGTCCAACATTTCCCTGGCTTCTGCCCTCTGCATGCCACCTCTGTGGTTTTTGCCATTCCTGCATCATACCTATAATTCTATTCATTTCATATTTTTTCTTAAATCAACTGTGTGTTGATTCACCTTTATTTAGCCTCATCCTAGGCTATAATAGCCATAAAATTAGAATTTTGTTGTGTTTTTTCTAATACGTAATAAAATTAGAATATTTATTTAATTAAAATTAGAATATTTAATATTAAAATAAGCAATGTTGATCCACATATCATCTAAGATTTTATATATTGATATAGTTTGGCTGTGTCCCCACCTATATCTCATCTTGAATTGTAGCTCCCATAATTCCAAAGTGTTGTGGGGGGACCAGGTGAGAGATAATTGTATCACGGGGGTGGTTTCCCACATACTGTTCTCATGGTAGTGAATAAGTCTCATGAGATCTGATGGTTTTAGAAGGGGTTTCCCCTTTCACTTGGCTCTCACTCTCTCTTGCCCGCCACCATGTAAGCCATGTCTTTTGCCTTCCACCGTGATTGTGAGGCCTCCCACCCACGTGGAACTGTGAGTCCATTAAACCTCCTTTTCTTTGTAAATTGCCCAGTCTCGGGGGAAAACACAGCTCTAATCCATCCTTTCACCTCAGAACAGAATCACACCTACACTAAATGATACAAATTCCTCCTATGCCATCCCTAAGGCTTTCTGGGTAGCGTTTCAAAAATTCTGAAGGTGCTGATGGCTGTAGGTAGTAGAATGATTGAGAAGTTCTTGCCCACATCTCACCTAAATCTCTCACCTTATTCTGTCTTTTTCCTCAATATTTCAGCCTATAGTTGATAGTGGCAGAAGCAGGAATTTTAGACCTCCCAGTAGCCCATCTCCTCTAACACTGCACTCCTAGATAGCACAGCAGAAACCAGCTTGGAGCTAAAGGCTGCAAGTCAGAGACAAACAATGAAGAAAAGCAGCAAATGAAGCAGGGGAATGGAAGCACGAGCCGGCCTGTTTCCACGCGCACTTTCCCCTGAGCCGTCTGCTGCAGGGCCTGACCCACGTGCCCTTTCCTCTGCTGGAGTCCAATGAGAAGCAGGTGCCATGGAGCAGGAGGTCAAGTTTGCAGGGATTCTAGGCTCCATGAGGCCCCTATGAAGCTCGTGGCATTTGCGCTTCACCAGCCTTCATTACCCTTTTCAAACATGGCTTGCAAGTTCCTCAAAGCAGGTTGAGAAGAGAAGACAGATGATGCAGGATCCAACACTTCCAGGGGAGTGTAGAAAGCTCCTCAGTGACACACTCCTGTAATCCCAGCACTTAGGGAGGCCGAGGCAGGTGGATTACCTGAGGTCAGGTGTTCAAAACCAGGCTGGGCAACGTGGCAAGACCCCCATCTTGACTGAAAATAGAAAAATAAGCTGGGCATGGTGGCGGCACCTGCAATCCAGCTACCCAGGAAGCTAAGGAAGGAGAATTGCTTGAACTCCAGGAGGCGGAGGCTGGCGGGAACTGCTGGGAGGACTTCAGGGAGAGAGAGGCCCTGGGCCTTCAGGAGGGATGGCTGGATGCGTGAGGAAGGAGGGGAGGGTGGCAGAGGAGCATTTGTGGCCAAGGCTCTAGAGGAAACTGGACAGTTTAGGATGAGAGTGTGAATGAATGCATGAGCCCTCAGAGTTTGTAGGCATTTAATGTCATTGGGCCTGACTCCTGCAGGGTTCTAATGTTACCATAGAATAGAAGAAACCACAAAGTAGAGCCTCTCCCTTTTCCTTAGAAAACTAACCTCCTCCCACCCCACCCACACCTCAAATCACTGTGTCTAAGCATGCCTCTGAAATTGAGCAACCTGGCTTCCCGTGCAGCTGTGTTGAGGACCAGCTGTGCATCCTTAGACAGCCCTTCACAACTCTTGAACTTGGGGCCCAAACATGCCAAAGGAGGTGTTAGGCCTCCACCACCCCCTGCAGTCCAGACATGCAGATTCCAGGACTCCAGGACATCCCCACGCCCGCAGAGCCTAATGCATGTCAGCCTTCTCATGGGAGCTGTTTATTACTTCCATAAATGAGCTGCATACCAGTATCTCACTCCCAAGCACAATTAGGAAAGGAAAAAGATTCAGGAATGGGCCAAGCTAAAGCGGGGTGACTATACATGGTGCCACGTGAGGTAAGGGCCCATATCCCACCACTGTCTGCTCTCCAAGAGCTGAAAACTGCTGCTCTGCAGTGAAGGACCTTAGCGATATGGGATGAGTCCCTCGGGTACTGAGACAGGGAGAGGAAGTAAGCAGGGTCCATAGTGGAATCTGGGTTAGGGAGGGGAGACCTGGGGACCTGGTCGGGGGACTGTGGGAAAGTTGCTTGGGATTCTGGGAAAGCTCATGGAACAAGAGAGCCGATAGTGTGGGGTTTACAATTCCTTCCCGGAAGGAGACCATCACCATTCCAGGTGCTCTGTTTCAAAAAGTTCGATTTAATGACCATAAATGAGGCTGTTCTAAACAGCCCATCTGTCGCCCACCTTTTGCAAATATTTAATTATGTTCACATTCTATTCACAAGGGAAATGGTGACACAGAGCTGTTTGGCCATGGTGAATCTGTCCCACTGAATGATTAATGAACCCTAAATGCCAGACACACAAAGATGCTGGGACAGGCTGTGGGGATGCCTGGTTGACTGACCCTCTCAGAGGGGATGCTTGGCTCTGGTGAGGAGCTACAGCTTTCTCTTCCTCTTTATCCTTCAGCACATCAGCTCCAAATACGGGACATGGGGCAGCATTTCTAGAGTGGAAGGTGTTCCTGCTGAGAGGAGATCAGAGAGAGAGACCAGATAGAGATCAGACGGAGAGACAAAGGTGTGTAGTGCCCTTGTCTCACGCCTTCTACTGCCTCTTCCCCACTTTGGTTTCCACCAGATTCTGAACTCTCTTCTGCTTTCCTCACACTCCTTCCTGCCTCACCCAGAGAAAAAGCAGAGACAGTACCTGGCAGGAATCCACAGGCCGTCTGACTCCTGATTTATGCTCCTGCTTGTCTCACCCACATCATAACTGACTATCGAGATCTATATTAATATAAGGAAACAATTTGCTTTTTAAACTCACATTCAGGGCATACAGCACAAAATCAGGGTTTTTTTTTAATCTAGCAAGTGCTTTTCGATAACAAGAAATAAACATTCTCTTCTTTTTTTGTTTCCTTTATAAATTCTCCCACCTCATGGACTATTATCAAATAGTAGCGTCATATTGACATACAGAAGACCCTTGAATTTTCTCACTTAACAGTGTGCTAAAATAGTTCCACTGTAAAAGTCGATCTCTAGATCAACTTGTCTTATTGATGGCTGCAGAGTATTCCACTATAGAAATATGCTTTAATTTATTTCATCGGTTCCTTATTTATGGGCACTTAGATTATTTCTAGACTTTTGTTATTTTACACGATGTTACAGCAAATATCTTTTGGTACATGCTCAAATATATCAAAGATAAATTCCAGCCGGGGGGGATGGCTCACTCCTGTAATCCCAGCACTTTGGGAGGCCAAGGGGGGCAGATCACAACATCAGGAGTTCCAGACCAGCCTGACCAACATCGTGAAACCCCATCTCCACTAAAAATACAAAAATCAGCCGGGTATGGTGGCACATGCCTGTAATTCCAGCTACCTGGGAGGCTGATACAGGAGAATCACTTGAACCTGAGGTGGAGGTTGCAGTGAGCCAAGATGGCACCACTGCATACGAGCCTAGGCAATAGAGCAAGACTCCATCTAAAAAAAAAAAAAAATTCCTAGGATTAGGATTGTTAGGTCAAAGGGCATACTATTAATAATTTAACATTTTATAGACATATATATATATATATCACAACATGAATACATAAATCAAGTATATAAATCATAAATACAGATCTTACTAATAACTTGTAGAACTGTACTCTAGAATTTAAGTGAGAGCAATCCTTCTTTTGGGAGGTGTTATGTATTCATTTCTCACACCTCTTCTCTTACCCTGGATATTTAATTTGCAAGATGTTTGTATTTTAGATGTTCTCTACTTTGAGGGCCTGAATAGAATTTTCTGGAATAATTGGAATATTTGAGGTAGGAAAGGTTGCAGAAATGATAAAAAGATAATAGAGCACGGAGAGATCAGCCTCCACCCAGCTATTCCTAGTTATTTTCTTCCCCACTCAATCTGTGCCTGGCATACTGGAGGCAAAAAAAATATTTGATGAATGAACAAATGCATGAAAAATGAAAAACATAGCTCTGGGGATTTGCTCAGGGATCCAAGACCAATGTTTTGCTTTCGCCATTCTCACCTCCTTTTAGATATACCCTGATAAATCAGTACCCCTTAAATCTATTAGACTCAGTTTTGCTGCTTTATGTATGTATAGGCTTTTGACTTTCATTTCAAAAATGAAGCATATGTTGACGATCTCAGTGGACAAGAATGATAGGTTTATATCCATATGCTGGTATACTTTGAAGTGAGATCAAGATCACTGAGTTCCTAAATACTGCATAATCTAGTGGAAAGGAGTTTAGAAGTTGGAGAGGCTCTGAAAATAAATTCTAATTCAATCCACTACCCAACACTGAACACACAAAGCAAGTAAACTCTGGCTGTGCAAACTACCCAGTCCTTCTCTTGAACTGAAGCAGGTTGTGCCCCCATACCTAAAATTGGTTAGACATAGAAATACTAAATATGAGCATGATTAAGAGCTGTGTGACTTTAAATTTACTGAACTCCAAGTTTCAGTTTCTTCATCTGTGAAATGGAGGTAAAAACACCTTTGTCATGGTGAAGCCAATTTAGGCCCCATATTCAGATCCGCAAAACAAATGTATCTAGCATCTGTTTTTTCTGTATCTGAACTGATCCTTCTCATATCCTTCACTGCCAACTGGATAGTAGGGGAAGAAAACAAATTTAATCCAGTCCGATGAGAATCAGCCCAATCCAACATTTGTAGCAGTTTCTTTAGTTAATTCAGTCTCTCAGATTAACACAAAATCTTTCACCGTTTCACTCCCTCCTGTTTCTCCTTCTCATGGTAACAGCTGGCCTTTGGGGAGTTTTCTCGGGAAATATGATCCACCTGGGCTTGCCCTGGTGCTGTCTACTGACTCCTCTTATCCCGCTTCTTCACCTGGGTGCAGGGTGGCCCCTGCTATCCAATGGCAGTGTCTGTCTCTTATGTTGTTCATTCCCTTGGCTAAATCAGAGCCTGGTGAAACTTCTCTGCTGACTCGGTCTCAGTTGGGCCCTTGCTGGAACTGTGAATTCCTGCAATCTGCTGTGGCTCCTATTAAATCCCTAGATTAAGCAGCCAGCCTCTCAGCCCTTAGAGGCAGTTTCAGTCCACCTCAATCACTGTGAACCCACCTCCTCATGCCCACCTGCTCCACAATCTCTTCAGCCTAACACGACGTAGACTCTATCTCTTAGGATCACATTCAGCTCTGGCTAACAAAAAACTAAAATAGTAATGGGTTAGCACATGAGGCTTAAGCCTCTTACTTTAAAAAATCTAGAGGGAGATAATCCAGGTTTTGTGTGGTGGTTCCATGAAACCATCAAGGAGCCGGGCTTTTTCTCTGTTTGCTTTGCTGCACATGTTTCTGTCCTCAAGATCAACTCATGTGACAAGATGGCAGCTGTTGCTCCAGCCATTATGTCCTATCTTCTGGACATAATGCAATAGAAATTTATAGGACACAATAGAAAGAAGGATGGGAAGGGTCTCCCTACTAGGTTGGCTTCCTTTAAGAGGACTTCTCAGAAGTCCCACTCAAATTTTGCTTACATTTCACTGTTCATAACTTGGTTCTATGGCCATTTCAGCTGCAATGGTGACTAGGAAATGTAGTCTTTTAACTGAGTCAATGATTACCCCCAAATTAAGATTCTGTTACTTAGGAGGACAAAGGCATTAACCGTAGGGAGCTATTCAGTCATCACTGCTGACCTGTTTCATGGCATTCGGAGTCCAGGCACTCTCTCTGCCTTACAACCTGGCTGCTCAGGTTGTCTGTCATTCATTCAGCAAGGCACTTTTCACCCTGAGTCCCAAACGGGATGTCTCATCAAGATCTCCTCTGATTTCAAGTTTTACCTCAACTAACAGTTCCTTCGTCCCACCACAAACACACATTCACACATCCCTCGGACTCCAGCCAGAAGAAGCAAAGTCAGAGGCCTCATGTTTCTGTCACTGTGTTCCCCCATATGATCCCTTTCTGCTTCCCGCAGACCCCAGGGCTGGGGGGAAAGGGATTTCCTCTTCTTCTTCCTTTCTATCCTTGACCTTCTTATGTCACATCAAACAATCCTGCCCCTTTCCCAGGGGCAAAGTAAGGGAGAGAATAGATACCAGGGACTATAGAGAAGCAAAGTTCCAATGCACTGGCTTCATATTTGGAAAACATTATCCCTGTCACATCTGTATTCTTCTTTATTTATGAAGTGCATGGTAAGCACTATATCTAGGTCTTTTAAATGAATAATAGGGTTATTGTGAGGGTGGTGGGGGTCAAAATGAGATAAAAAATGGAAAGTACTTGCCACAGCGTGTGGATTGTTGCACATGCTGAATAAATGTTAGCCATTATTGCTATTATGATCACTCAAATAATATTACAGCCTGCCTCAGTTTTCCTTTGTTTTTTTATTAATCCCAAACAAACATGCTGACATGCAAATGCAAATTCCATCTCACAAAGGGGCGTCATTATCCTCTACCACAGCATTTTTTGTTTTGCTTTGTTTTAACCCTAGTTTCTGGAAACAGGAGGAATTTTTGCTAAGGAAGGAAAGGAACTGCTTGGAGACCTAACTTCTAATTAGCTTTGGTACTGGATGCCATGTAACTGTGGGTGAGTCACTGTTCTTCAGGGAAAGGGGCTAATTGGAATAGGAAAGATTGATGACAGTCAGTGCAGAGGGTGACGTGGAATTATGGCCAGAGGCTGGGTCAGCTGAAGTCAGGCCTTTCCAAATAGTACCTCGTCCTACAACTCTAAATTACTTCTTACCCCTCGTGATCCCCCTCACTTTATGTTGTTTGTGTAACAGGAGCTCAAAAGAACATAGGAGTTAAATAAGGCAAGATGAGAACTGATCTATTGACAGTCAATCAGGAGGTTGGCCCAGTGACTACCATAGGGAGTTGCCAGAGGCTCTGGACTGAAATTGCGCTTAAATAGATTTGAAAAAGTGTTAGGAGGAGACGTACATTCAGTTTACTCAGGTACATTTTGGCCTCAGAGTCCACCAGATGCACAAGATTTCCTAGGGTTGGGCAGAAAATCCCTGGAAATTTGGGGCCATAAGTAAGTAGATTATTTCAATGTAGAAAAAATATGAATGAATGAATTTGTAAAGAATTAAAGTTCAGTTACTTTCAAATACAGCACATGGAAATCCAACAAAGATGTAAACAAATACTCTAAATATTCTTAGAGACTGTCATCAATAGGGCCCATCCCTGGGCAGGGATTTCACAGATCCACCAACCTGGGGGGGATTTTTACGTTGTGAGATAAGCAGGGAAGTTGAGGCATAAGAGATAGGAAGGGTTTGGGAGGACAGGAGAGAGGCATTATGGGGTTCAGCAGCAGCCTGGGAACAGGTTCTCTGAACAGTCTTAAGATCATTGGTCCCCATTTTCTCTAATCTCCCACTCCAAGAAGCTGATTTAGGTGTAGTCAGCCAAATCTGAAAGGACTAGTGTTCGATTTCACATGTTATAGGAAGGGTAGTGTACCCAGTGGGATTCTCACAGCAATACCTGAAATTCGTTTACTACTGGGGAAAAGAAGAGGAAGGCATTAACATGGATGAAACTGGAACCAACACTAGGGATGGGTCAGACAATGGATTTGGGAAGTGTCAAAGAAAGGCCTTGTTCTTGGTTGTGGCGAATGTATTCTTATTCGTAGTTGACATAGACTGAAAACTTACATATATCAACTCATTTAATGCACACTGCAAAGACATGAAGCAGGTGATATTAATATCTCCATTTAACAGATTAGGAAATTGAGGCCCAGAGCAGTTAGGAAATGTACCTAAAATCTAGATTTTGTAAATGGTAAAGTTAAGATTTGAGCCCAGAGAGTCTGACTTCAGGGACACATACTGTTACAGGAATGCATCGTCATACAAATATTTGTTGTACCCAAAACCTCAATAGTAAAATTCATAAGCTAGGGAACTGATCCTTTGGGCATTAACTGAGAAGTATCATATCTGCATAAATTTTCATAAGGTAATTTTCAGTTAATTAAAGAATTTTCAATTCCACTGAGAGCTGTTCTTTAATAAGTGAGCTTGGGTTTTTTCTGTTTTTAAATAATTGCTTCTAGTTTGTGTCTTTAGTTCATATCCACCTTTTCATGTTTAAAATTCAGTGTCCAGAAAATAAGTTCAGAGCAACCAAAGAATGATGAGTGTCCTTGAAATTGCATTTTGAGTTCCAGCTGTATTTTGAGGTTTCTCTGACAGCCTGGATGGGTGAAGACCTACAGTGCCTAGCACAGAGCCTGCTGCTGCTCACTAACTGTGCACTCCCAGGTTGAATTGAATCTGAGTGAAATTCAGACTCACATTTTCACTCATTGACTCTGAGAATTACATTCTAGTAGCTGTCATTTTCTCTAAGAAATTTTAGCTTTATTGCCAGAAATAAAAATAGCCTAAGCCATTTTGTGTTCATATTTTACAACTCATTTTGAGAATTAATATTTTATAAGAAAATTATTTTGATTCAAAAGATGACTTTTAAAAGGTTTATGGTCTTCTTAAGTGTAACTTTTATTATGCCTTGGGGCCAGCAGCTTTTCTAGAGAAATATGCTGTAGTTATTGATGTATTGTACCCCTTGTGAATTTCCCTTCATGTTCTGAGGCTAGAACATGAGAAATTATTTCCCTCCCTTCTTTCTACCTCTACCCCTCGTTTTTCCTGCCTGATTTTTTTCTTTCAGTGCAAAATAAATAAAATAACTACCATTATCAGTGGAATTTTTAAAAATAACATGTTGTGTTTAAATCAGACTAAAGCTCAATTAAAAGCATGAGCACCAGCAAGGTGCAGTGGCTCACACCTGTAATCCCAGCACTTTGGGAGGCCAAGGCAGGTGAATCACTTGAGGTCAGGAGTTGGAGACCAGCCTGACCAATATGGTAAAACCCCGTCTCTACCAAAACTACAAAAATTAGCTGGGTGTGGTGGCGCGTGCCTGTAGTCCCAGCTACTCAGGAGGCTGAGGTAGTAGAATTGCTTGAACATGGGAGGCAGAGATTGCAGTGAGCCTAGGGTTGCAGTGAGCCAAGATCATGCCACTGCGCTTCAGCCTGGGTGACAGAACAATATTACATCTCAAAAAAGAAAATAAAACGGAATGAGCACCTACTCATCCAGGCCTGGGAAACTAGATATGAAAAAAATCTTACTCTCAGTTCTACCCCAGCCCTGGTCTATGTTGAAATGATTGAGCTCATATTCCACCTTCCATGTGATGAAAAGACAGACATATTGATCTGTAGCTGTAGTATCAATAGCCGCCTGGTGCTCTTCCAGAACATCTTGATTGCTAACATCCCTAAATTGAAATTAGAGATGTTCAAGTCTCATATCAGTTCATCACTGATGTACAACAAACTATCCAAGACATAGTGGCTTAAACCAAAAATGACTATTTCTCATGGTCTCTGGATCCAGAACAGGGCTTGGGTGATCTCAGCTGGGCTCTCTCACTCTTCTGTGGGCAGCCAGTGGGCTGTTCAGGGTTATCTGGTCTAGAACGGTTTTGTAAGGGACAACTCTGCTCTCCATTTGTCTCCCTTACCCTTGTTTCAAGTGAGCCCAGCAGGTTCTTATGGTGATGGCTGAGGTCCAAGAGAGAAAGAGAAAAATGCACGTGTGCTTTCCAATCTTCTGCTCGTACTGCATTTATTATCCAAGCCTGGAATCAAAGTGGGAAGGAACCAAGAGTCGCAGGGTGGAGAGTGACACTGGGAGACCAGTATGAAGGCCATTGGTGAGATCGATCTACCAAAGTCCACAAGTTAAAACTTCAAGCTGAGCAAAAAGTATATTTCAAAAGCAAAATACAGTTGATCCTCATCATTTATGGATTCCAAATTTGCAAATGTGGCTACTTGCTAAAATCTGCTTGAGACCTCAGAATCAAGATTGGGAGCTTTCACAGTCATTTGTGGGCATCTACAGAACAGTGAAAATTTTGAGCTATTCAGTGCACAGGTCCCCAGCTGAGGTCCACAAGCCTTCCTGTCTCAACTCTCCTACTGCTGTAAACCAAAAAACTGTCTGAGATAGGTCTCAATCAATGTAAGGGTTCATTTTGCCAAGGTTGAGGATGCAGCCAGGAAAAAGAGACACAAGTCACAGTAGGATCTGTGGCCCCCACTTTTTCCAAAGAGGGGTTTGGGGGCTTCAATACGTAAAGAGGAAAAATGGGCAGGAGGGGAAAGAGAAAAAAAAAAGAGGAAGGGCATGTAGTGAGATGAGTGTTCACATTCTCGTGAATGAGCATTTAACATAAAATAAACAGAGTAGTGGAAGAAGTCACATATGCATTTGTCTCCTGGGTAGGCAGAGGGACAGTTTCTAGTCTTGTCTTTGTCCTGTACCTATGAAGATGAGCTGTTAATTTACATTGTCAGAGTGAGGGAGGCTGTCCAGGGAAATCTGTGGCCTTCTGTCTTACAGCCATTTGTTCAGAAATAACAACAAAAGGCAGTCTTTTTGCGTGGCTCAGTTTCCGAGACTAACTTTTCTCTTTGGCAAAATGAGTTTGGGGGTCTCAAGATTTTCTTTTCTTTTCACACTGTAGACCAGTGTTCTTTCTGTAGTATGTTTGGTACCACACTTTTTGCATTTTTTATAATTTTTAAATTTTGTTTTAATTGTTTTTGGAGGAACAGGTGGTTTTTGGTTACATGAATAAGTTCTTTAGTGGTGATTTCTGAGATTTTGGTGCACCCATCAACCGAGCAGTGTACATTGTACCCAATATGTAGTCTTTTATCCCTCACTCCCGACCCTTCTCCAAAGTCCCCAAAGTTCATTATATAATTCTGATGCCTTTGCATCCTTATGCCTTAGATCTGACTTATAAGTGAGAACATATAATATTTGGTTTTCCATTTCTGAGTTACTTCAGAATAATGGCCTCCAACTCCATCCAAGGTGCTGCAAAAGCCATTATTTCATTCTGTTTTACGGCTGCATAGTAACCCATGGTGTGTGTGTGCTATCCGCCTCTCCCACTCTGGGAACTCACAGTTCTTTGCCTGTCTCGTGGAGTTTGCCACTTCTTTCAAAGGATCTGTGAATTATTTTGGTTTTCTTGGTAAGTTCCCATGGTGGTTCTTGGAACAAAAGTTCAGTGAGTCTCCACACACTGTTCTGTCCTTCAAAGTGGGAGAGGCATGCTGGCACTGCCTCCTATTTGCCATCCTGGGAAAAAAAAAAACAAACTTTTTTTTTTTGCATTTTTGTGCTTTGTGTTGGTGATTACTCTGTTTAAAATGGTCCTCAAATGTAGTGCTGTTGTTCCTGGGTGCAGCAAGCCTGTGATGTACCTTAAGGAGAAAATACAGTGTTTAATAAGCTTCCTTCAGGCATGAGTTAGTGCCATTGGCCATGAGTTCTATGTTAATGAATCAACTATATATTAAATAAGATATCTTTAAACAGACACACACCTAAAACAAAGTTACGTACTGACTGATCAACAAAAGTGTTATGACCAGACACTCTCAGGAATTTAACCCTGCATTTCCCCTTGTTTAGTACTCACTAATTCAGTGTATATAGTGACTTTATAGGACCTAACTCCCATGAATAATGAGAATCTGCTATACTTTCTTTTATTTTGAGAGTTCTCGTCTAAAAATGATACTGAAATAACAAAAGCTGTCTTCTTATCTCCAGATATAATTAGTTGCATACTTCAAAAAAATCCAAACAAAAACAACTCTCTCATGTAAATACCTACTTGGTTTTACATAAAACAATCTTTTGCTCTAAGCAAAACATTTTAGAAATGCAATAACTAATTGGTGGAGGGACACATGTTAGTGAGACTCTTAGTCACATTCAATAAATGGCTCCTGAGCGCCTCCTATGAGTAACTCTAGCTAAGGCACAATTCTGCAGTAAATGGATAAATACTCTGAAAGAATAATTAAGATTCCCGAGAGTAAAGAAGGATTCAAATGTGTTCATGAATCTTTGAATGAAAATATTGAGCAAGAAAGAAAGGCACAATCATAAAATTATTCATATAATGAAAGCCAAGGAAAAACAGGATTCAACATGAATACAGTCTTTGAGAATGCATCTATTGTATGAGGAGATTCAAATGCATTTTGTCTTGTTAAGGCACAGGGTATCCCCAGAAAGTTTTGAGCCTCAGAGATGTGAAGTTGGATATGTGGAAGAGGCCAGGAAGTATCATCTGTAAAAGGTCAGTATCTACCATCAACCAGACTAGCGTCTGGATCCTAGCTCCATTTTACTGGCTGGGTGACATGGCAAAGGACACACCCTTTTCATGGGCCCCAGTTTTTTCATTTATGAAATGGGAGTAATAAAAGTAATAATGCAAATATATAAAGACATTTTATGAGTTCTGACTAGGTGCCAGGCACTCTGCTGGGAGCTTTTCATGCATTACCTCATTTAATTTTCCCAACTGTCCAGGTGACTGCTATCACTAGCCCCACCTTATACAGGAGAAAACAAAGTCAGAGAAGTTGAACAATCTTGCCAAGAATTAGGGCTGGTACAGTCAAAACTTAATCCCAGGTGTCTGACTCTAACTATTTAATCATGTTGTTCGTAAAAGTTAAATGAGATAATGCATATAAAGTGCTTAGCACAATGCCAGGAATATAATAAGCACATATTATACATGTAATAAAAGATCCTATCTTATTTTATTTATTTTTTATTTTTATTTTTTGAGATAGAGTCTCGCTCTGCCGCCCAGGCTAGAGTGCAGTGGCACGATCTCGGCTCACTGCAACCTCTGCCTCCTGAGTTCAAGCAATTCTCCTGCCTCATCCTCCCAAGTAGCTGGGATTACAGGCACCCACCACCGTACCCAGCTAATTTTTGTATTTTAGTAGGGACATTTTACCAGGTTGGCCAGGCTGGTCTCAAGTTTCTGATCTCAAGTGATCCACCAGCCTCAGCCTCCCGAAGAGCTGGGATTACAGGCATGAGCCACGCTGCCCAGCCAAAAGATCCTTTTAAATAAGAGTGTTCAACCACATTTCCATTCTTGCAACAACCCATAGATCAACAACAGTTACTAATGGCTATGTAGAAAGGCTTGTGTGGAGACAATACACTGAATTCTACTGCAGCCGAAAGCACCACAGGGAAGACTTCTGCCTAACCAGGAAAGGCATTCTAAATAGCCCCCTGGAGAAATCTCCATCTATCCTCATGAATGGATGTAAGTTGGGAAATCAGACCCAAGATTTGTTTTAAAAATATCTCCCATTGGGCGTGGTGGCTCATGCCTGTAATCCCAGCACTTTGGATGGCAGAGATGGGCAGATCACCTGAGGTCAGGAGTTCAAGACCAGCCTGGCCAACATGGTAAAATCCTGTCTGTATTAAAAATAAAAAAATAAAAATCTAGGCGTGGCACACACCTGCAATCCCAGCTACTCAGGAGGCTAAGGCAATAGAATCACTTGAACCTAGGAGTTGGAAGTTGCAGTGAGCTGAGATCATGCCACTGTACTCCAACCTGAGTGACAGAGTGGGACTCTGTCTCAAAAAATAAAATAAAATAAAATAAAATAAAATATCTCCTGTAGAGGTTAAAACTTCAGATGGCTTATCTCAGCTCTTCTTAAATCTGTTTAATTGATCTGATATTGTAAACTTGATTTTTTGTCCCAATCTCAGATATAATTATATTGTTTTCTTGAAAAACATTTTACATACAGAGTGAAGCCAGCTATATAAGCCAAGTTTCTGACGTACTAAAACAAAACACATTTTGGTATCAAGAGGTTTTCATCCCTCTTGTAGGAAGGGGAACTAGAAAGAAAACAAAGATCTTAGAGTACCACATTTACTTATATAATCTTCTTTCCCATTTAATACCTGTTTCTTCAAGCTATCACAGTCAAGTTTCTCCTAGTCTAGTATTTTAGGCTTGGCCAAGCATAGTTATGAGCAGGGATTACTGATTGTCCTTTTATCTTCTGCAAACAAGAGGACTGCTGGCTCTGTCCCTTGGCCCTTACTAGCCCTCCAGGGGGTCCTGGCAATGCCAGCCACTCATGAGGTGGAAGAATACATGGAAAAACTTAAAACAAATGAAGATATTTCCTCCTTATCATTTGTAAACCCTGTGCTGGCCGAGAATGCCTGAACTTGCACAGTAAGCCCTGACTGTGAGTCCAAAAGAACACCACGTGGCATTAACGAGACTGGATAGATGCCATATATGCTGATATGGAACAATTGCTAGCATATATTGTTAAGTGAGAAAACTCAACCATACATATACAGTGCTACTATTTGAACAATAGAGTTGTACATGCATAGAATCTTTGTCCAGAAGAATACACACAAAAAGCAAGAGTGGTTACCTCAGGGGAAGGGGTTAAGTTCAACCTATATCATTTGGTACTTTTGAATTTTTATTACAAAGAAGGTTTAAGCGGACTTCTGCCAAGATGACTGAACAGGAACAGCTCTAGAGTGCAGTTCCCGGCGAGAACAAAGCAGAAGGCAAGTGACCACTGCATTTCCAACCAAGGTACCAGGTTCATCTCAGTGGGACTGATTAGACAGTGGGTGTAGCCCCAGGAGGGCAAACAACAGCAGGGCAGGGCATTGCCTCACCTAGGAAGTGCAAGGGGCCGGAGAACTCCCCTCTTCTAGCCAAGGGAAGCCATTAGGGACTCTTCCGGACACTCCGGCACTATGGCTTAGATATTGTGCTTTTCCCACTGTCTTTACAACCCACAGACCAGGAGATTCTCACTGGTGCCTATAAACCCAGCCCCTGGGGTTCCCAGCACAAAACTGGGCAGCTGTTTTAGTTGGCTCCTGGAACACCAGTGAGACAAAACCACCCATTCCCCTGAAAATAAAGAGGGTGAAGGCAGGGAGCCAAGTGATCTGGCTCAGTGGGTCCCACTCCCACAAAGACCAGCAAGCTGAGACCCACTGGCTTGAAATTCTCACAGCCAGCACAGCAGACTGAGCTCCACCACAAACAATCAAGCTTGGTGTGGGGAGGGGCATCTGCCATTACTGAGGCAGTTCTAACCTTGCCTGTGTAAACTTTCCCAGGGAAGTTTACACAGCAGCTAGGCAGAGCCCATGGCAGCTTGGCAAGGCCTATACAGACAGACTATGGCTAGACTCTCTTTTTGCTAGGCAGGGAATCTCTGAAAAAAAGGCAGCTGCCCATCAGGGACTTATAAATAAAGCCCCATCTTCCAGGGACAGAGCACCTGGGAAAAGGAGCGGTTATGAGTTCCACTTCAGCAGACTTAAATATCCCTGCCCAGCAGCTCTGAAGGGTGGAGTAAAGCTCCCAGCACAGCACTTGAGCTCTGATAAGGCACAAACTGCTTCCTCAAGTGGCTCCCTGACCCCCGTATATCCTAAGAGACACCTCATAGAGGAGAGCTCTGGCTGACATCTGGCAGGTACCCTTTTGGGACAAAGCTATCAGAGGAAGGACGAGGCAGCAATCCTTAATGTTCTGCAGCCCCCACAGGTGATACCCAGGCAAGCAGGGTCTGGAGTAGACCTCCAGCAGTCCTGCAGCAGAGGGGTCTGACTGTTAGAAGGAAAACTAAAAAACAGAAAGAAATAACTTAAACATCAACAGAAAGGATGTCCACTCAGAGACCCCATCAGAAAGTCACCAACTTCAAAGACCAAAGGTAGAAAAATCCACAAAGATGGGAAGAAACCAGCACAAAAAGGCTGAAAACACCAAAAACCAGAACACCTCTTCTCCAAGGGATCACAACTTCTCACCAACAAGGGAACAAAACTGGATGGAGAATGAGTTTGACGAATTGACAGAAGCAGACTTCAGAAGGTGGGTAATAACAAACTTCTCCAAGCTGAAGGAGCATGTTCTTCAGCAATGCAAAGCAACTAAGAACCTTGAAAAAAGGTTAGATGAAATGCTAACTAGCATAACCAGCATAGAGAGAACATAAACGACTAGATGGAGCTGAAAAACACAGCACGAGAACTTCACAAAGCATACACAAGTTTCAATAGCCAAATCAATTAAGCAGAATAAAGGATATCAGAGATTGAAGATCAACTCAATGGAATAAAATGAGAAGGCAAGATTGGAGAAAAAAGAGTGAAAAGAAATGAACAAAGCCTCCGAGAAATATCGGATTATGTGAAAAGACCAAATCTACATTTGATCAGTATACCTGAATGTGACAGGGAGAATGAAACCAAGTTGGTAAACACTCTTCAGGATATTATCCAGGAGAACTTTCCCAACCTTAGCAAGGCAGGCCAAGATTCAAATTCAGGAAATACAGAGAACACCACAAAGACATTCCTCAAAAAGAGCAACCCCAAGGCACATAAGTGTCCTATTCATCAGGGTTGAAATGAAGGAAAAAATGCTGAGGGCAGCCAGAGAGAAAGGTTAGATTACCCACAAAGGGAGGCCCATCAGACTCACAGCAGATCTCTCAGCAGAAACCCTACAAGCCAGAAGAGAGTGGGGCCAATATTCAACATCCTTAAAGAAAAGAATTTTCAACCCAGAATTTCATATCCAGCCAAACTAAGCTTCATAAGTAAAGGAGAAATAAAATCCTTTATAGACAAGCAATTGCTGAGAGATTTCATCACTACCAGGCCTGGCCTACAAGAGCTCCTGAAGGAAGCACTAAACATGGAAAAGAACTACCAGTACCAGCCACTGCAAAAACATACCAAATTGTAAAGACCATCGATGCAGTGAAGAAACTACATCAACTAACGGGCAAAACAACCAGCTAGCATCAAAATGGCAGGATCAAATTCACATATAACAATATTAACCTTAAATGTAAATGGGCTAAATGTCCCAATCAAAAGACACAGACTGGCAAATTGGATAAAGAGTCAAAACCCATCAGTGTGCTGTATCCAGGAAACCTATCTCAAGTGCAAAGACACACATAGGCTCAAAATAAAGGGATGGAGGAAGATTTACCAAGCAAATGGAGAGCAAAAAGAAGGCAGGGATTGCAATCCTAGTCTCTGATAAAACACACTTTAAACCAACAAAGATCAAAAGAGACAAAGAAGGGCATTACATAATGGTAAAGGGATCAATGCAACAAGAAGAGCTAACTGTCCTAAATACATATGCACCCAATACAGGGGCACCCAGATACATAAAGCAAGTTCTTAATGACCTACAAAGAGACTTAGACTCCTATACAATACTAGTGGGAGACTTAAACACTCCACTGTCAGTATTAGATCAACAAGACAGAAAATTAACAAGGATATCCAGACTTGAACTCAGACCTGAACCAAGCAAACCTAATAGACATATACAGAACTCTCCACCCCAAATCCATTGAATATACATTCTTCTCAGCATCACATTGCAATTATTCTAAAATTGACCACATAATTGGAAGTAAGTCACTCCTCAGCAAATGGAAAAGAACAGAAATTATAACAACTAGTCTCTCAGACCGTACAATCAAATTAGAACTCAGGATTAAGAAACTCACTCAAAACTGCACAACTACATGGAAACCGAACAACCTGCTCCTGAATGACTACTGGATAAACAATTAAATGAAGGGAGAAATAAAGATGTTCTTCAAAATCAACAAAAACGAAGAGACAACATACCAGAATCTCTGGGACACATTTAAAGCAGTGTCTAGAGGGAAATTTATAGCACTAAATGCTCACATGAGAAGCAAGGAAAGATCTAAAATCGACATCCTAATGTCACAAATACAAGAACTAGAGGAGCAAGATCAAACAAATTCAAAAGCTACCAGAAGACAAGAAATAACTAAGATCAGAGCAGAACTGAAGGAGATAGAGACACAAAAAACCCTTCAAAAAATCAATAAATCCAGGAGCTGGTTTTTTTTTAAAAGATCAACAAAATAGATAGACTGCTAGCCAGACTAATAAAAAAGAAATGAGAGAAGAATCTAATAGTTACAATAAAAAACTGATTCCACAGAAATACAAACTACCATCAGAGATTACTACAAATACCTCTATGAACATAAACCAGCAAATCTAGAAGAAATTGATAAATTCCTGGACACTTACACCCTCCCAAGACTAAACCAGGAAGAAGTTGAGTCCGTAAATAAACCAAGAGCAAGGTCTGAAGTTGAGGCAGCAATCAATATCCTACCAACCAGAAAAGTTCTGGACCGGATGGGTTCACAGTCAAATTCTACCAGAGGTACAAAGAGGAGCTGGTACCATTCCTTCTGAAACTATTCCAAACCATACAAAAAGAGGGAATCCTCCCTAACTCATTTTATGAGATGAGCATCATCCTGATACCAAAACATGGCAGTGACACAACTAAAAAAGAAAATGTCAGGGCAATATCCACGATGAGAATTGATGCGAAAATCTTCAATAAAATACTGGCAAACCAAAACCAACAGCACACCAAAAAGCTTATCCATCACGATCAAGTCAGCCTCATCCCTGCGATGTAAGCCTGGCTTAACATATGCAAATCTATAAACATATTCCATCACACAAACAGAACCAACGACAAAAACTACGTGATTATCTCAATAGATGCAGAGAAGGTCTTTCACAAAATTCAACAGCCCTTTATGCTAA
Source organism: Cacajao melanocephalus (assembly GCA_963573385.1). NCBI lineage: Eukaryota > Metazoa > Chordata > Mammalia > Primates > Pitheciidae > Cacajao > Cacajao melanocephalus. Next base: position 21,019 of record CAUYLG010030203.1, on the reverse strand, counting down.
AAACTCTCAATAAAGTAGGTATCGATGGAATGTATGTCAAAATAATAAAAGGTATTTATGACAAAGCCACAGCCAGTATCATACTGAATGGGCAAAAATTGGAAGCATTCCCTTGGAAAACTAGCATAAGACAATGATGCCCTCTCTCACCACTCCTATTCAACATAGTATTGGAAGTTCTGGCTAGAGCAATCAGGCAAGTAAAAGAAATAAAAGATATTCAGTTAGGAAAAGAGGAAGTCAAATTGTCTCTATTTGCAGACAAGATTGTATATTTAGAAGACCCCATTGTCTCAACCCAAAATCTCCTTAAGCTGATAAGCAATTTCAGCAAAGTCTCATAATAAAAAACCAATGTGCAAAAACCACAAGGATTGCTATAAACCAATAACAGACAAACAGAGAGCCAAATCAAGGGCGAACTCCTATTCACAACTGCTACAAAGAGAATAAAATACCTAGGAATGCAACTAACAAGGGATGTAAAGGACCTCTTCAAGGAGAACTAAAAACCACTGCTCAAGGAAATAAGAGAGGACACAAACAGATGGAAAAACATTCCATGCTCATGGTTAGGAAGAATCAATATTGTGAAAATGGCCATACTGCCCAAAGTAATTTATAGATTCAATGCTATCCCCATCAAGGTACCATTGACCCTCTTCACAGGACTGGAAAAAAACACCTTAAACTTCATATGGAACCAAAAAAGAGCCCGCATAGCCAAGACAATCCTAGGCAAAAAACAAACAACCAAAGCTGGAGGCATCATGCTACCTGACTTCAAGCTATACTACAAGGCTACAGTAATCAAAACAGCATGGTACTGGTACCAAAACAGAGATATAGACCAATGGAATAGAACAGAAGCCTTGGAAGTAACACCAAACATCTACAACCATCTGATCTTTGACAAACCTGACAAAAACAAGCAATGGGGAAAGGATTCTCTATTTAATAAATGGTGTTGGGAAAACTGGCTAGCCATATGCAGAAAGCTGAAACCCTTCCTTACACCTTATACAAAAATTAACTCCAGATGGATTAAAGACTTAAACATAAGACCTAACACCATAAAAACCCTAGAAGAAAATCTAGTCAATACCATTCAGGCATAGGCAAGGACTTCATGACTAAAACAAACAGCAATGGCAACAAAAGCCAAAATAGACAAATAGGATCTAATTAAACTTAAGAGCTTCTGCACAGCAAAAGAAACAATCATTAGAGTGAACCAGCAACCAACAGAATGGGAAAAAATTTTTGCAATCTACCCATCTAACAAAGTGCTAATATCCAGAGTCTACAAAGAACTTAAACAAATTTACAAGAAAAACAAACTACTCTATCAAAAAGTGAGTGAAGGATATGAACAGACACTTTTCAAAAGAAGACATTTATGTAGCCAACAAACATGAAAAAAAGCTCATCATCACTGGTTATTAGAGAAATGCAAATCAAAACCACATTGAGATACCATGTCACACCAGTTAGAATGCCAATCATTAAAAAATCAGGAGACAACAGATGCTCGAGAGGATGTGGAGAATTAGGAACACTTTTACACTACTGTTAAGAATGTAAATTAGTCCAACCATTGTGGAAGACAGTGTGGCAATTCCTCAACGATCTAGAACTAGAAATAACATTTGACCCAGCAATCCCATTACTGGGTATATACCCAAAGGATTGTAAATTATTCCATTATAAAGACACATGCACACGTATGTTCACTGCAGCACTGTTTACAATAGCAAAGACTTGGAACAAACCCAAACGCCCATCAATGACAGACTGGATAAAGAAAATGTGGCACATATACACCATGGAATACTATGCAGCCATAAAAAAAGAATGAATTCATGTCCTTTGCAGGGACATGGATGAATCTGGAAACCATCATTCTCAGCAAACTGACACAAGAACAGAAAACCAAACACCATAAGTTCTTGCTCATAAGTCGGTATTGAACAATGAGGACACATGGACACAAGGAGGGGAACATCACACAACAGGGCCTGTTTTGTGGGGGGTGGCAAGGGAAGGATAGCAGAGGATGGGGAGATTGGGAAGGGATAACATTAGGAGAAATACCTAATGTAGATGACTGGGGGATGGATGCAGCAAACCACCATGGCATGTGTATACCTATGTAACAATCTTGCACACTCTGCACATGTTCCCCAGAACTTAAAGTATAATAATAAAAAAAAAGAAAGAAAAAGAAAAAGAAGGTTTAAGCAATGAATTGTAAGTTGGAGGTGGCACTGAGAGCAGCAATGATCTTCTATCTGGATAATCTGCTCTCCCCAACTGGGAAGATCAGAAAACTAGGGACATATGCAACCTCAGGGTAGAGAAAGAGAAATCTAAAAAGAGTTCTGATAAGACATTTCCCAGATTAACATCATGGCTTTCCCTGATCACATCCTCCTGTAAAGACTGCTCCTCTTCACATATTAGCACAAAGGATGCAAAATGTAAAAAGAGTACCTAAAAAGTAAGAAAGAAACCTACCAAAAAAATAAGGATATTAAACAAATTATTCCAAAAAAAATCATTTTAGAAAAGGTAAGGAAATTTTATATTCTTTTACTCTATTTATAAGGAAACAGAACTTGGTTCTTTGGGGAAAGTAAAGGAAAAAAAGCATAGAATCAAAGATTAGAGGATGAAAGAATAAAAGGGAATTTTAAAATGAACTGAAGAAGTATTAGAATAAATTTAAAAGAATATAAACATAGAAATAAAAATCGATCACCCTAGACATAGCAAGAAGAATATGTAATTCTGAAAACAGGAATATGGAGATATAACCCAAGAAGCTCATACAAAATGAAATGGGAAAAAACAGATGATAAAAGAGATTACAGAGAAGATACTTGCATTAGAAGTAGCCAGAAGACCAATATGCCGACTCCTACCAGATCATTATTCCACAGAACCAAGTCAATCAAAAGTCAGATATCTATGTCAGATATCTATGTCTGATACCTATGATCTCCTCTGCGCACAATGTGGTGGCACAAGAGAAGTACCTTGCCATGGTTAGTACAACCGTGGAAACCAGGGAGCCTGAGAAGGAAATCAGACCGGCTTTGGAGCTCTTGGAAACAACTGAACAAAAATTTGTTATCATCAGTGACCTCCTGGTATGAAAGACTTGGGAACAGAAAGCCAGATCGCCATTTCCCACACATACAATGCTACCACTCATTTTGAGACAATGTGTGATGACATTAAAAATATCTGTAAGAGGACAACATGATCATAGTTTGACTTTGAGAAAATGAAGCACAAGAAAAATGACATCTATGGGGAAGACTAACAGCAGTACATGTTATTATCTAATTAGGACAAATTTAAAATTTGGCAAACAATGCATATATGAAATCAATATTGTAAGGCCTGCTTTTGTAATTAAAATGGAGAGAATGAAGACTGCTGTGCCAGTAAATACTCTTCCCCTTCATCTTTCTAATATTATGCATTAACTTGTCTTCACAGAGTGGCTATTCAGAATTCGCAGGACCACATTCTGTTCAATTTAACCAAACTGGCTTTTTTTTCTCTAGTGAAGGATCAGTTTTAAACAAACATGGGGATATTGATGCTTGAGATAGCATTTGTATCTTTTAATCAGTGTACCTTTGCAGTTATGTGCTTCTGCTGCCCAGGAGCTGGATCCATACAGGTTGTGTGCCATCTGTCCTCTTGACATTCAAGAGATTCTAAACTGATTATTCCATGGTTTAGGACAGCATCCAGAAGTTTTCCCTGTGATTTTATATTTTGTGTTATGTCAAGTGTTATGGCAGGGCCCAAATAGCATAGCCACAACTTTGGTTTATGTGGGCATAAAGTTGTAACCAAACTCCAGACATAGGGAGTCATATGGAGAAAGCCTGTATGTGGTGTTTTAACCTAATAAAGCTGATGAGAGAAAAGGGGAGAGAAAGCGAACATAAAGCGCGTAAAGTGTAGAGCATCTTTTGTATCTCAGGTGTAGCTTCTTCAGTGGACCAAGCTGCAATGCAGTATTGACTTCACAGAGCCTCTACTTCTGTCTTAGAATGGCTCCAAATGATTTCTGTACTGCAAAATAAAGCCAAATTCTGGAAACCACAAAAAAAAAAGAAGTAGCCAGAAGAATAGATGATATTGAAAATATAGTCAGCATAAGGAGGTTCTTCATGTACATCATCTTCCTAATGTGGAGAAACAAATATTCAAAGATAGAAAAAAGAAAACCTGAAATGCAGAAAAATATGAAAATCTACTGATTAAAATTTGTAGAACATAAAATTTTTGTTCAAAGAAAAAGGAGAAATACCTAATGTAGATGACAGGGCGATGGATGCAGCAAACCACCACCATGGCATGTGTATACCTATGTAACAAACCTGCACGATCCACACATGTACCCCAGAACTTAAAGTATAATAAATAAATTTTTAAAAAAGAAAAATACAGTCTCAAATTTGAACCCTATCTTAGTGAGACCCTGAAGTTAAGAATAAAGGAAGAGTCCTACAGGCATTCAAAAATTAAAACCTCGTTCCCCAAAAAGAGAAAATTCCTGACCTCAGTCTTCTCGATGGCAACATTCAGAGCAAAAAGTTGGTGAAACAATTTCTACAGAATTTGATGGGGGAAAACGTATGGCCCAAGAAACACATCTTATGTTTAAAAGTATCAGAAAAATTAATTTAATAATGTCAAATTCCAGTAATATAGCACATATATGAGGCCTTTAAAAAAAAAAAAAAGACACATAATGGTAAAATCTAGCCAACCCAACACAAAAATAAGTAAAAAGCGTTTAAAGTCATGTAATGAATGGAAAAGCCATGGATGAAAAAACTGTTGGTGACCACTGAGTGTGTAATAAGTTCAAGTAGTTAATGTACTTGAACACTAAATGTTCCCAGAGCTCAGCTTGGTGTAAGTTATAAATCTCTGTAGTATAAAAAATAAAATAAAGTAAGATGAGGGGAAGGAGCTGGAAGAAAGTACGAAATATAAATTTTCTCTTCTCTTATGATGTGGTATAAAAACTGTCCAAGATTGATAAAACAAAAAATAGAAGTTTATATCAAAATTTCAAATATTATTATTACAAGACAAGGAAAAAGAGAGCACAGAACAAATAGCAAAAAAAAGTAAGGAAACAATATAAAAGGAAAATATAAATATAGCCAAATAGTTTGACAAAATTAGGTGTAACAAATATATCTGTTATTTAAAAAATATAAATGAGGTAAACTTACCTATTAAAAGAAAAAGACTCTCTGCGTTAGCAAAACTCATCTATCTTTCATGGTAATAGTAAATATATATATACACATAGGAGATTTGGACAGAAAATTCATGCTACATTCATATGATAGAATAGACAATCATTAAGAAAGAATTTGATATATAAGAAATGATATAGTACTTCTAATATAAATTAATAGAAAAATATTACAAGAATAATACGTATTATTCCAATTGTACTTTACAAAAGATATATGTTGTGCACATATACTTTTATACATTTGCCTATATAAATGTGTTTGCCTATGTATAAATGTGTGTATGTTCAGAGGTTTAGCAGCAGGGGAAGAGGACTGGGAAGAGAAGTTCATCTCATAAGGAGGAGTATTTTACCCCTGACATTTTTTAGAATTACTGGTCCATGGTGTTAATAAAAAGTATATTTACTTTTAGAAGGGTGTATTATTGGTTTACAGTTCTCTTCTAACAATGCACCTCCTTATTGCCTGCACCTGGGGTAGTCCACTCCAATCTCCTTGCTCTTGGGGTGGGGGTGTGTGTGTGTGTGTAAAATGACATAAAACATAACTGTGTGTGAGTGAGAATGTATGTGTGTGTTTCACAGCTGGACTCAGGCATAAGACACAGCTAATGGTGTCACTAAGGAATACAATTAGAGGATGTATAAAGTACAGAGAGCTGACAAACTTTTCTGTACTATATAAAAATTTTACAGTGAGAATATATCTCATTACGATATAGTTTTAGCAATAAGAAAAATAAGAAAAGTTTATTTTATTAATAATAAAAATAAAATAGTTGTGCCTGGGAAGTAGTAGTTAATGTACTTGAACACTAAATTTAGTTTGGTGCTCCTGCCAGATATAGCAAAAGCAAATGCAGCTTGGGCTACACAGAGCTTATTTCAGACAAAAGAAAACATACTTTGTTCATCCGTTTTTCAGTACCTAGCCTAGAGCCTGATACACACACACAAAAAAACTCCATGAAGGTTTGTTGGGAGAATTAATACATTAGTCTGGTCAAAGATTTCTTCCTATCAGTGAATTTTAGAAAATGTAACATGACTTGTATAACCAGTAACACTTTCAAAAATAGACATACAAAAAATACAAAGACAATTGCAGAATGAACCTTGCTCCATCAACTCTCAGGACTTACAAAAGCATAATATTCAGTCTTAACTCCTGCTAGGCTTCTCTTTAAGGCCCTCAAAAGTATTCACTTGCTGTTTCCTAAATTAATATACAAACGGTACTTAGAGGATTCAGTGAAAGTGATGTGGAGCGTGTCCCTTAGATGGTCTGTTTCAAGTGACAGATGTCTCGAGTAGCCTTTAGCAATTGCTAGGTTGCAGACAGCTTCCAGTTGAGTCTCTCACAAGTGTATGAAGTGCTATGTTTGTTGTTGTTGTTGTCTAAAGAGTCATCCACTCTCTTTAGACATCTGGTGAGCTGGTGACAGAATCAATGTTGCATTCATCTGCTTAAGAACTAATTCGCTCATTCCTGTGGCAGAAATAAAGTGGGCTCTTTTTCTTCCATCTAATTAGAGTTTACAAAAAGAGCCAGACTCACAGTGCAGGCAAAAATGAATTAAGCTTTCATTCTACCTCCCATTCTCCCCAGACCCAGTGGGGAGGAAAAGGAAGCATCCCCAGATGAAGTTAGGAGTTCAGGGTTACAATTTCCTACCACTTTAGGCAGTTATGCTCACATTGATGGCAGAAAAGAGCAAATGATGCCATCTTAGCATTTCATGGAGTCCCAGCAGGTGGAGCAGCAGTGGCTGGGACCCAAAACAGATTCTGTTGGCTTAAGCTGACCCCAAGAGATGGGCATTGGGCTTCTCCTCAAATGAGAACATCTGAGTATGCTCCTGACTGCTGCTGAGTGACACTTTCAAATATAGGCTTACAAAACATACATATACAGCTGGGAGACAATAAGGGAGTAATATGCTTATCATGGCATTGGCACAAAATCACATTGCAGTATTCCAATCCTGCATCAACCAGGCTCATATCTAAGGCTACATACTTTTCCTACTCTACAAGACAGACTGGTGACCAAAGACAGGAAGTCTCATTGCATAGTGACATTTTCACAGAGCTACTCAGGCCACACGGGAGATTACTCCAGGGATCTCTACCATAATAATTTTATGTTGTGGATATTTATGGAATTAATTTCTACTTAGATACCAGATGATGGAGGATGACCAGAGAGGTAACGACAGAAAGAACTAACAATTCTGTTCCTAAAGAGGGCTTTAAATCGGCTTACGAATTTGGAAACATTATCCCCCTTTAGGGATCTGCCTCAATACCTCTTTCTCCAGATAGGCTTCTCCATTATCCCTTCTTCTTGCTCCCCATGCAGGGATGCTGGTGGGAGGCTCTGAACTGGAAATTCTAGGACATGACTAGACCTTGTGGCAGAGGTAAATGGGCCTGAGGAAGTCTAGCCGTGTATTTCCTCTCCTCTTCTCTCCCATGCTCTCTGTTTCATTTTCTATCATTTGATGCGGTTGAAGAGTGGCCAGAAGCTTTGGGTTTTAGGGGAGGGAGAGGTTCCCTTTAGACCTCCAGCCTAAGCCACAGACCTCCTCAGTGGGGTTTCTGGCACAGCATCATATCATAGTAACTGAAGCTTGCATTCCTTTCCCATCATCCTCTGGAAATATGCTTTCCTCATAACATCACAGGGGGAGAGAGCTGCTTAGAGGGAGGGCCATGAGTGAGTGCCCCATCCATAGCACCTCACATGGCACCTTGCATGTAGTGAGCAAGAAAATATTTGTTGAGCTGAGAGAGTTTGAAGTCTGTCACATGTAAAGAACTAAAGTTCCTGGTGAAAGTGACCTTGGTTTCCACAATGGCAAAGCATCAGGAATAGCTGCATCAAGGAGAATTCACTGGAAGTCCTCTCTTAAGTGGAAGTGAATCGGTTGAATAGAATGGAGTCTGCTGACATAAAAAGTATTCCATTCCAGTCACTTAAAGTTCTTCTATGGCTATGTTTTACCAAGTGTGGTAGGTGTCCCCATGTAGGTATACAAGAGGACTTAAAGGTACATAAGGAAATATTTTATTATAATTGTTGTGAATTTATTTAATATTAATTAGGAAAAATATAAACAATATATCAAAAATATGATTTCACAGATACTACTTATTAGAATAAGATTAAAGTGAATATTGTTTTAGTTGCTTCAGTAGTCTTAAGTTGATAATAATAGAATAATAATAAATATAAATCATAGTCTTGGTGATATAAAGTCAAAATGATGAAGATGAGGGTATGAAAGGCTGAAATCAGGGAAACACTGCCCATATCCTCTTCCGTTCATAATACATGCTGCTTGCGGACCTGGCCAATAGCAGAAAGTTGGAGACTACTATCATGGTCAAAAACCACCTTAGCATACACCCTGAATGGCCTTTAAAAACTCAGCAACATCCAGTAGTTCTACTGAGTTACTTTTGAGGCTGAACTTAGTGCCCTCTAAACAGAATCTTTTTTCTTTATCTCTGTACAGTTTCCAAAAGAGTGCTGTGTGGTGTGGCTGTCCCACCTGGCTGGCTTTGCAACCTAGAAGGCTTTCCAGGAACAGGACAGAAGATCATATGGGGGACCTGGGCTCTGTGGAGTTGGCCTACCTTGTCTGTACCTGGGATAGCCCCTGGGCTGGACCCCTAGCTTGGGGCTTTCTATTTCCCATATTAAAATATGAAAACTGGCTGGGTGCAGTGGTTCATGCTTATAATCCTAACACTTTGGGAGGCCAAAGCAGGAGGATAATGTGTGTACAGAAGTTTGAGATCAGCCTGGGCAACATAGTGAGACTCTGTCTCTATAAACAAAGTAAAATATGTATAAAATGTAAAAAGGTGATATGATGCAAAAAAAATTTTTTGAGATAGAGTCTCACTTTGTCACCCACGCTGGAATACAGTGGTGTGATCTCAGCTTACTGCAACCTCTGCCCCACAGGTTCAAGTGATTCTCCTGCCTCAGCCTCCTGAGTAGCTGGGGTTACAGGCATGCGCAACTGTGCCTGGCTAATTTTTGTATTTTTAGTAAAGATGGGGTTTCACCATATTGGCCAGGCTGGTCTTGAACTCCTGACCTTGTGATCCACCTCAGCCTCCCAAAGTGCTGGGATTAGAGGTGTAAGCCACCGTGCCTGGTTGCAAAAATATAACCTAGAACTGTAACAAGTAGAGTGATAGGAGTAAGATGAAGTCTGCTGAGGTGAAAGAAAGCCCAGCAAGTAAGTGGCCAGAGCATGTGAAGAGTCAAAGCTGAGCCATGGATTGGCAGGTTGAGAGCTTCTGAGGCAGGGCTGGTCAATCACCAAGCCTAGAAAACAGTAGCCCTCATGGTCCATCCTAAGGCATGATTGTGTTGTTTTAGAAGAATAATAGCTTGAGAAGGTATTACGTTTACCTTTAATGGCAAAACCACAATTACTTTTGCATCAACCTAATAAAATGTTAATGACAGTGAGCTATGATGTCACAGTAAGGATGGAATCAAGACTGGGGATGCAAGGTAGAGAATGTTGTCGAAATCCTAGTACAGGTGAAACTTGTGATCTGTGATCAGAATACTTGGACATTCTGGCACCAAGGGTGTGGTCAGGAATGAAAACTCCTCCCCAGGACCAGAAAGTCCTAGGTGAAGACCTAGGTTGCTGCCATGCCCCGGGTCCCCTTCTGGGCAAAGCAGACATGGGGTGCTCCTGGCACATACACTCCCATATTTGTGTCAAGAAAAGCTGCTACCCGGTGTCTTTAATATAGACATTGGTAAAATAATATAACCAAAAAAAGAAAAGAAAAGCTGCTACCCAAGCAATGCGAACTAGATCCAGAGTTTGGGGAAGCAATTCCTGGAAGATGCTCAAATTCAAGAGACAGGGGGAAGAAGGAGCAGAGGGAAACAGCAGCAGCAGGAGAGGCAGTGACAGCTCCGAGATTGACAGGCTGTCACACACAAGAGAGTCCCGGCAGGCAGGAGCCAGAGCCTCTATTATAAGGAAATGCCAAGCTGATCACTCCAGATCCATGTCTCAGATCTCCAGGAGTCTTGACTGCACAGCTGCTGAGACATCTGCTGTCCCCTTACTTCCAGTGACCTTCACATAGCCTCCCTATCCTGGAGCACGGCTTTGGTCCTCAAGTCTGGGAGAGGCTAATTAATACACAAGGGGCCTAAATGGAACAAGTCAGTGGGTCAAACCAGATACCCACAGTCAGTTGTCACATAAGCATCGCGAGAGCCAGCTGGGACAATCAGGGGTGAGGAAGAGGGTACAGAGGAGCCGGGACACTGCTGATACTGATGATACTAATAGTCCTAAACAGATGCATAAGGCAGGTGGTCAAAAGTCAAGAGCTAGGAGTGACATAAAGAGAAGGGCAGATTCGAAGCATTAGCTCCAAGGAAGACTTTCACAGCCACCACCAAGGAACAAATCACAGTAACTTCTTGTGTAGCTCTTCTCAGACATTGTGGCCTCTTTGAAAGCCTGTAGTGACCTTCCTCTGGGCTTGGTTAGGTCCCCCTTCTCTAGCATCCTATTCTTACCCCTTTTGCAACACTTATCACACTGTATTGTTATCGTCCTCTTCTCCTGTAAAGATAGAAACTATTTTTAATACCAGTATGTACTGGAGGAGAGAGAGAGATTAGGTGAACTTGGACTGAACCAGCAAAGTTCCAACATAGCCAAGTCACTTGGAGATCCCAAAGGGTGTGTTATCACAGGGTTGCAACTATATTTCAAAAATTAGCTTATGTTTACTGGTGCTTAAAGGTAGCTGATGATGCAAGAGGGTGCTTTTGTCAAATCCAGCTTCACCCCTTTGCTGTGTCAGCATGGCACTTCTTTTTCTCTCCGGGAAGCTCTATCCTCCCTCGTCTTTGAAGCCATTGTCTGCTTGACATGAAAAACGTCCTCTAGAAAATGTAATCACTAATTACATCAATGAAAAACCACCAGGTCTCAAACATGGAATGATTAACCACAAGAAAACAAATTTTCAATAATAATTTTCTAGTCCTTGGTTTTCCACAAAAGTTGGTTGTCTGCCTGTGCAGCGGGTTTTCCTTGAGTCCTTTAATGCTTTACCCACCATCAAGTCCCAGGAGAAATCCTCTAACAATGATGGCATTCTGTATCAAGAAAAGTCTTGACTCCATGTCACCTGAATTGCTCTCCTTGGTTTCTCTTTTAAGCACACAACTTCTTTCAAAAGCCCTTCATGTTAAGCTCTTGCATTTTCTTGACTTCTTAACTTTCAGCCCTAGATCATCCTCATACTCCACCCTCGTCTCTGACTTCTGGGTTTCTTCTACCCAGCACTTGGCATGCTATGTTCATATGAGGTCAGTCATGGGGCAGGGCCCTGTGCTTCTTGCCATGCACTATTCATGTGGCCCTTGGGCCATCGGAGGTGGTAGGTTAAGTGTGACAGAAACGGGGCCCTCCCATGTTTCCCTCTCAGAGAATGTTCTCCGGGGTTATCATCTCTCCATTCCACAGACAGCTATGTAGCCCCTGCTGGGTCCCCTGCCCTGTGCTAAGGCTGAGGTAGGGACAAAGAACAATCAGATAGCTGTCAAGCTCCTGGGTCACATCTGGCTAATGCCTTCCATTCAAGTCCCAGCTCAATTGTCACCTTTACTGTGAAGGCTTTCTTGACTAGTACTCCCTCCTCTTTGACCCCATAGCTCTCTGTTGATATTTCTGTTATTATGCTTGTCCTGTGATAGGATTTAAGGGAAACTACAAATGCCACCCCTCCCCTGTGCTTTTGGAATCAATTGAGAAACGCACATGAGTCTGAAAGATGGAGCTCAGAATATCAGCTTCATTACACAACAGATGAAGCTGGACAAGGAAAAGCAATGCACCTGCAGCCAAACGAGCTTCCTAATATGCCACACGCCCCCAATACACTCACCCTGTCTTTGTCCTGACTTATTCACCTGGCCACCCAGAGCCACCAGAGCACTTCAGGCCTCTGTGATGGAGTAAGTCTCTTGTCACACAGAGGAGAACGCATGTGTGCATACCTGCTGTGAGGAAGCTGTTTTCAAAAAGAAAGAAAAAGGGACATTTGAGAACAGGGACCTTTAATTTAACACATTGTTCTTTCCCATGTGGAGCAGTAGGTGTTACTTTCTCCCCTTCCCAGCAAACAGGTGAGTCACTCCTGCTCCACGGAAGAGGAGGTAAGAGGTGGCAGGCAGGGCAGAATATTTCCAATATTCTCGAGAAGACTGGGGCAGAGACATGAGAAAAGTAAGAAAATAGTCAACACACACACACACACACACGTACACATACACACACATCCCTAGGGACTATAATTTTCCACATAAAATTCTGTTTCTTAGGCTGGATTTTGAGCTTCTCAAGAGCATGAACTATCTCATTCATTTTTGTATAAAAAGAAAATGAAAAAGAAATTTCCTGGCTGCCACATAGGCTTATTTAATAGATCTTACCAGACAAATAAATGTGGAACACCCTCTCTCCTGACCTTTAGGCTATTTGCCACCTATGAGAGGGAGATAAGTCAGTGACCTCAGTGCTAATGAGGTCTGAAGGGGTGAGAAATGCTCTTGACCACAGCTGGTCCGCAGATACCCTCCACATCTGCTGGCATCCCATGATAACCAGGGTCCTTCTAACTCTGTCTTGGCTGAATCTCATGAAGTGGCTAGGACGCCATCACCTTCTTTCCCTCCCACAGTGGTAATCCGCAACCAGTGATCTTTGATGTTACTACTGTCGTTATTTTGGGGCACCACAAGCTGCACCCATATAAGATGGTGAACTTCATCAGTAAATGTTGTGTGCGTTCTGACTGCTCCACCCACTGGCAATTCCCCCATCTCTCTCCTCTCTCTCCTTATTCCCTGAGACACAACAATACTGAAATTAAGCCAGTTAACAACCCTATAATGACTTCTAATTGTTCAAATAAAAGGAAGTGTTGCACATATCTCACTTTATTTTATTTTTGTTTTTATTTATTTTTTGAGACAGAGTCTCACTCTCTTGCCCAGGCTGGAGTACAGTGGTGTGATCTCAGCTCACTGCAAACTTCACCTCCTGGGTTCAAGTGATTTTTGTGCCTCAGCCTCCCAAGTAGCCGGGACCATAGGTGTTCACCACCACACCTAGCTAATTTTTGTATTTTTGGTAGAGACAGGGGTTTTACCATGTTGGTAAAACAGTTCGAGGCTGGCCTCGAACTCCTGACCTCAAGCGATCCACCCTCCTGGGCCTCCCAAAGTGCTGGGATTACAGGTATGAGCCACTGAACCAGGCCTGGACCTATCTCACTTTAAATCAAAAGTTAGAAATGATTAAGCTTCTTGAGGGAGGCATGTTTAAAGCTGAGATGAGCAAAAAGCTAGGCATCTTGGGCCAAACAGCCAAGTTTCGAATCCAAAGGAAAAGTTATTGAAGGAAATTAAAAGAGTGACTCCAGTGAAAACATAAATGATAACAAGGCAAAACAGCCTTCCTACTGAGATGGGAAAGTGTAAGTGGTCTGGATAGAAAATCAAACCAGCCACAACACTACCTTAAGCCAAAGCCTAGCCCAGAGCAAGGCCCTAACACTCTTTAATTCTATGAAGGCTGAGAGAAGTGAGGAAGCTACAAAAGAAAAGTGTGAAGGTGCAGAGGTTGGTTCATGAGGTTTAAGAAAAGAAGCTGTCTCCACAACATAAAAGTGCAAGTTGAGACAGCAAGTGCTGACATAGAAACTGCAGAAAATTATCCAGAAGATCTAGCTAAGATTATTGGTGACAGCAGCTATACAAACAACAGATCTTTCATGACGATGAAGCAGCCTTATATTGGAAGAAGATGCCATCTAGGACTTTTCTAGTTAGAGAGGTGAAGTCAATGCTTGGCTTCGAAGCTTCAAAGAACAAGCTGACTCTCTTGTTAGGGGCTATGCAACTGGTGACTATAAGTTGAAGCCAAAACTCATTTACCATTCTGAAAATCCTAAGGTCCTTAAGAATTATGCTGAATCTACTTTGCCTGTGCCCTATAAATGGAAAAACAAAGCCTGGATGACAGCACTTCTGTTTACAGCATGGTTTACTGACTATTTTAAGCCCATGGTTGAGACCTGTTTCTCAAAATAGAAAGATTCCTATCAAAATATTGCTTCTCAATGAAATGTCATGCAAGAGCTCTGATGGAGATGTACAAGGACTTTAATGCTGTTTTCTTGCCTGCCAATACAACAACATCCATTCTGTAGCCCATGGATCCAGGAGAAATTTTGACTTTCAAGTTTTATTATTTAAAAAATACATTTTGTAAAGCCATAGCTGCCATAGTGATTCCTCTTGTGGATCTGGGTAAAGGATATTGAAAACCTTCTGAAAAGGACTCACCGTCCTACATCCCATAAAGAACATTTGTGATTCATAAGAACGGTCAAAATATCAACATTAACGGGAATTTGGAAGAAGTTGATTCTAACCCTCATGGATTACATAGAAGGGTTCAGAACCTCAGTGGAGGAAGTAATTGAGTGTGTGGTAGAAATAGCAAAAGAACTAGAATTAGAAATAAACCCATAAGATGAATTGCAATCTTATGATCCAGCTTGAATGGATGAGGAGTTACTTTTTATGGATGAACAAAGAAAGTGACTTCTTGAGATGAAATCTATTCCTGAAGATACTATGAACATTGCTGAAATGACAACAAAAATTTCAAATATTACTTAAATGTAATTGACAAAGCAATAGCAGGATTTGAGAAGACTGACTGCAATTTTGAAAGAAGTTCTACTATATGAGTAAAATGCCATCAAATAGCATCATAAGCTACAGAGAAATCTTTTGTGAAAGGGAGTCAATCAACACAACAGACCTCTTACTGTCTTATTTTAAGGACTTTCCTTAGCCACGCAACCTTCAGCAGCCACCACCCCAATCAGTTAGCAGCCGTCAGTAACCAGGCAAAACCCTTCACCAGCAAAATGATTGTGACTTGTTGAATGTTCATATGATTGTTAGTACTTTTTAGCAACAAAGTATTTTTTAATCCAGGTATGTACATTGTTTTGTAAGCATAATGTTCTTGCACATTTAATAGACTATAGTGTAAACATAGCTTATATGCACTGGAAAAGCAAAAAAATCATGTGACTCTCTGTTTTGAGATATTTGCTTTGTTGCAGCGGTCTGAAACCAAATCTGCAATATCTCCAAAGTGCATCTATAGTTAGTAGGAAACATGTGGCAGAGTGGAAAACAGAAGTGGCCGGGAAATATTTCTGGCTTTTGTCTTAAAAGCCTAAGCCTATAGAGAAGTGATATCTGGTAAATATAAATAGGGTTCCTACAAAAAACGTAAGGGGATTAGAATTTCCTTATTTTTAGATATTTTCCTTCAGGTTTGTGTTGAAGAGTGGAAGGGAAAGAGAGAAGGAAGAAAAGAATGAGAGAAAGGGAGAGAATGAGGGACAAAGAAAGAAAGAAGAAAAGGAAGGAATAGAGATCAATTGTTCTGTGGGCTATAAAAGCAAAAATGAGTCAAGTCCTGGCAGCTGCAATGGAAAAGCAGAAGACTCCAGAGAAAAATGACTGCATAGTGCATCATGGCAAATTGAATGGACTAGAATCAAAGTCAAAGTTGTCTATGTGTCAGTTACAGCCCAGAGGCAGCAGGGAATCACCACACCTAAGGACCATGGGAACCAGGATGACTGTGTTCACAACATACCCAACCTGGGTGGGCTCCCAGGACCAAATGAGCCTGCATTCTTGAACACCATAATTTAAACTTAGAGATTTATGCCTGCTGCATGATTTTTCTCTGAAGACAACATTGTCCGATTCCATATGAAGAGGGGATATCCCTCTATTAGCATGACTTTGACCCTGTTCCCATAGAAACAATAACCCTAGTGCTACTGCGCAAAGGAGCACGTAACTACTTTCAGAGTCCCTGTTCATCTGTGAATTGCACTATCTAATAATGGCTCCTAACAGATTTTTTTAAAACATTAAATTGCTGCCCCAATGAAAAAAGGGAGGTAGGGATGCGAACCAGGTCTTAGGTCAGATCTTAGGTCGTCTTGCAAAATTACTGAATGACAGACTCAGCCTGAGGGTGAACTGGGTATAACCAGCACTGACCAGCACTGACCAGCACGGCTCAGTCTGTATGCATCCCACCAGGCCAGGGAACTGCTGAGCAAGAGAAACCAAGACTTGGAGCTTGGGAAGGTGGAAGCAGCTGAGCAGGAAGAAGGCAGCAAAGGAGCTTGTGCCCAGCCCCCTGGGAGGGCAGCCTCATGTGAATCACCAGCAACTGCGAGCATCTGTTTTATTGAGGCCGGTATGGAAAAGCAGAGTTACATAGTTGAAAGAGCACAAGTTTTGATGCTGTACCTATGAACTTGAACCTTAACTCTGTCACTTATTAGCTACGTGTTGTCAGGCAAGTTAGTTAACTTCTCGACTAAGCCTTTGTTCCCTGAGCTCTAAAACAGGATTACAGCAGTACCTAATTCAAAGGAATTGTGGAGTGGGTTGAGTGAGATGCGGTGCATCAAGCTTCTAGCACAAGGTGTCCAACCTTTTGGTTTCCTGGACCACACTGGAAGAAGAATTATCTTGGGCCATAAAATACACTAACACTAATGATAGCTAATGACCTAAAATGAAAAAAATTGCAAAAAAAAAAATCTTGTAATGTTTTAAGAAAGTTTATGAATTTGTGTTGGGCCACATTCAAAGACATCCTGAGCTGCACACGGCCCACGGCTGTGGGTTGGACAAGCTCGTTCTAGCATTTCTAGCACAGTATTTGGCACAGAATCAAGAATCAATAAACATTAAAGGTCGTCATTGCCACCATGATGCCATACAGATTCCCGCCGTGTCATAATTCAGAATGTCGGTCAGGAAGAGCACAGGGTCCTGAAGCCAAACTGCTTATACTGAAGTCCACGCTCGATCCAGGCTCTGTGAGCCAGAGCCAGTTGTTTAACCTCTCTGTGCCTCAGTTATATATCAGAAAAATGGGTCAATATCAATGCCTGTCTCCTTAGTGTTAAGTTGATCTAAATTTGGCCTGAGCTTGCCTCTGCAACTGGGTCCTTCATAAAGAGCAACGAACTGCAGCCTGGCTTAGTGTGGAAGCTAACTGAGAGCCTAATTTGGGAATATACTTTTGTAACAAACAGCTGAGTCTCAGCCCATTACAGCAGCTGAGCTTCAGTCATTCACAGGCAACCAACTGATTCAAATAAGGCGAGCACAAGCTGTAACCAATTAAGCTCTACACCTCACTTCCGTTTTCTATCCATAAATACTGCCTGACCGTGTTGCTGGCCAGAGTTTTTAGAACCTGTTCTGGTTTTGAGGGCTGCCTGATTTGCAAATTGTTTTTTTTTTTCCTCAATTAAACTCTCCTAAACTTAACTTATCTGAGGGTTTTTTTTTTCCTTTTAACATTGGTTAGTAGGAGATGGAAGTGCCTGGGGGGTGCCAGTGAGGCATCAGAACAGGTTTGGCACATGGTTCACAGGATAGGCTACATACATCAGGGTGTAAATGGCCAAGTCGCTTTTTGCACACTCTGTTTAAGAATAGAGGAAAAGAGAGATGTTCATGAAAAGATTTCATCAAATGGCTAATATTAAAATTAGGTCCTTGAGAGTAAAGCTTCCTTTATCAGGAAAATTCACTTTTCCTGTATCACTTCACTTCACTTCCAGCAGAGGATGACCTCGTACTATTCACCAGCAAGCAATCTTTGCAGGTCTTTATTATTGAGCCCAGATGAAAGTATGATTAGGGACAGGCTGACCCGGGTCAGCCTGCCTGAGTCCAAGTCCTGGTCCTGCACTTCCTGGCTATGCAAACTTAGGCAAGTTAATTAACTTCCCTTTATTTCAGCTTCTTCTACCTGTAAAATGGAAATAATAAAGCCTACCTCTGAGGGTTGTTGTGAAGAACAGCACCTGGCATATCACACTCGAAAAAATGCCATCAGTTAGTACTATTAGGAGTTGAAATAACTAACAGTAATTTAATTGGGATTGTTATTCTCATTCCCATTTTACAATCAAGAAAACCAAGGCAGCAAGCTGCTGCAGGAGTCGGGTCTGATGTTCAGCCTTCTGTTTAGCTGCTTATTTCATTAAACTCCACTCTGAATGTAAGATTGATTTTTGGTGTGTGGGTACCAGTCATGAATGATTTTGTTTTCCCCTGGTGCATTTTAGAAACAAGGAGATCAGTAGTCCATGACAACTCACCTACCCCTTCAGACTTGATAGACTCCTTTCAGTTTCCTCCATAAAAATAAAAGTGTGGTGCTCAGAATAGAATGGCATATTGGGAAATTTCCCCAACAAAGTGAGACCTAATTGGGGAAATAAGAGCCAACCTTCACCTTGGCATCTGCTCAACCTAGAGACAGAAAGTAGTGATGTCATCACTTCCCCACCCCAGCTGGCGCTTTCTGTACATAGTTGGCGAAGAAAAGAAAAATGGACAGAAGAGAAGGAGATTCCACTGTTTCATTACAGTGATAAAAGCGTATGACCATAGAGTTGTTTGTGCCCTCAATCCCAAAAGAAATTCCTACCAGAAAATACATTTTTTCTCCCCAGTACTCTAGAATCTCCCAGTCTATCTCTGATGCTTCTGGCATTTTAAGTCCAGATCCATCTTCTGATACCTTCTAGAACAAAAAAGGTGGTTTTGTTTTTCAAACACAGTAACTTTGTTCTCCCTCTGTCTGAACACATGAGCAGCTGCCAGAGTCATATATCCTTTAGGCTGACCTACAAGTGTCAAACCCAAGATGGCCAGCCTCTCAGGTGACCCAACATGGAAGTGTCAGCCATGCTGCTCTCACTTCCTCCTTTCCAGAACCTGCAAGAGCTCAGCTTGATCAACCCAACTCAACCACTAGCCAAGAGTGGATTTAAGGAAAAGCAGCATTGTTCTCTCATTGGAGCTCACAGTAACCATTTTATCTGTAAGTTCTAAGGAGTTCCCAGAAGGTAAAGAAAGCAGTGTGGAATCACAAGCATTCCTATACACCAGCAACAGATAGAGAGCCAAATCAAGAGCAAACTCCCATTCACAATTGCTACAAAGAGAATAAAATACCTAGGAATACAACTAACAAAGGATGTAAAAGATCTCTTCAAGGAAAACTACAAACCACTGCACAAGGAAATAAGAGAGGATACAAACAGATGTAAAAGCATTCCATGCTCATGGTTAGGAAGAATCAATATTGTGCAAATGTCCATACTGCCCAAAGTAATTTATAGATTCAATGCTATCCCCATCAAGCTACCATTGACCTTCTTCACAGAACTGGAAAAAAAACACTTTAAACTTCATATGGAACCAAAATAGAGTCTGCATAGCCATGACAATCCTAAGCAAAAAGAACAAAGCTGGAGGCATCATGCTACCTGACTTCAAACTATACTACAAGGCTACAGTAATCAAAACAACATGGAACTGGTACCAAAACATAGATATAGACCAAAGGAACGGAACAGAGGCCTCAGAAACAATGCCACACATCTACAACCATCTAATCTTTGACAAACCAGACAAAAACAAGCAATGGGGAAAGGATTCCCTGTTTAATAAATGGTGTTAGGAAAACTGGCTAGCCATATGCAGGAAGCTGAAACGGGACCCCTTCCTGACACCTTACACTAAAATTAACTCCAGATGGATTAAAGATTTAAACATAGGACCTAACACCATAAAAACTCTGGAAGAAAACCTAGGCAAAACCATCCAGGACATAGGCATAGGCAAGGGCTTCATGACTAAAACACCAAAAGCAATGGCAACAAAAGCCAAAATAGACAAATGAGACCTAATTAAACTTAACCACTTCTGCATAGGAAAAGAAACAATCATTAGAGTGAACTGGCAACCAACAGAATGGGAAAAAATTTTTGCAATCTACCCATCTGACAAAGGGCTAATATCCAGAATCTACAAAGAGCTAAATCAGATTTACAAGAAAAAAACAAATCCATTCAAAAGTGGGTGAAGGATACGAACAGACACTTTTAAAAAGAAGACATATATGCGACCAACAAACTTACTAAAAAATGCTCATCATCACTGGTCATTAGAGAAATGCAAACCAAAACCACACTGAGATACCATCTCACACCAGTTAGAATGGGGATCATTAAAAAATCTGGAGACAACAGATGCTGGAGAGGATATGGAGAAAAAGGAACACTTTTACACTGTTGGTGGGAGGGTAAATTAGTTCAACCACTATGGAAGACAGTTTGGTGATTCCTCAAGGATCTAGAAATAGAAATTCCATTTGACCCAACAATTCCATTACTGGGTATATACCCAAAGGATTATAAATCGCTCTATTATAAAGACATATGCACATGTATGTTTGTTGCAGCACTGTTAATGATAGCAAAGACCTGGAACCAACCCAAATGCCCATCGATGATAGACTGGACAAGGAAAATGTGGCACATACACACCATGGAATACTATGCAGCCATAAAAAACAATGAGTTCATGTCCTTTGTAGAGACATGGATGAATCTGGAAACCATCATTCACAGAAAACTGACACAAGAACAGAAAACCAAACACGGCATGTTTTCTCTCATAGGTGGGTGACAAACAATGAGAACACTTGGGTACAGGGAAGAGAACAA
>CAUYLG010030202.1:0-38768 GCA_963573385.1 Cacajao melanocephalus | reverse complement strand
TTTACAGAACTCTCCACCCCAAATCCACAAAACATACATTTTTCTCAGTATCACATTACACCTATTTGAAAAGTGACCACATAATTGGAAGTAAATCACTCCTCAGCAATTGCATAGCATTTCACAAGTTGAAATAAAATATTGATTGGCTGCTTGTTTGTCATTTTCATCCCTTATTCCTTCCTGTCTCCATTGTTAAGCACAATTATTGGCATAAAAGAGGTTTTTAATACCCATTTTTAGACTGCATTCTAGCCTGGGCAATAGAACAAGAATCCCGTTCTCTCTCCCTCTTTCACTTCTTCTTTCTTTCTCTCTTACATTCTTTTTTTTCTTTCTTTCATTCTTTCTTTCTTTTCTCTCTTTTTCTTTCTTAAAAAAAAATTTAAATAAAAAAAAATCTCATCATGTGACTTCACCCCCTCATAATCCCACTCTCAGATTAGAAATTTCCAGTGGCTCCCTATTGCCCATAGTATATGTGACATTAACTGAAGCCCCTGCTAGTCTCTCCATCCTCATTGTCTGCCACATCTCCACAGACCCCATCCTCCAGGAAGACAATACTTTCTTTTCCTGAACCTTTTATGTAACTGTGCTGCTATACACGCTATTCTCTCTGCCTGCAGAACCCTTTCAACTTCTTATGCCTGGTAAAATCTCAGTCCTCCTTCAAGGACCAAATGAAATGTCATTTCCTCAGTAAAGCCCTCCTCAAAGCTCATTCTGCCTTGTATAACCCTTGGTAAATTACGTAATTCCATGTCCTTTGCTTAATAGCATTGCTTGACTCACTATTTAATACATTACATGCTGTTTTATAATAATTATTGTTTTGGAGTGTTTATAGTTAATTAGATCACAGTCTCACTGAGAACAGAAATTTTGCTTTGTTCAGCTCTGTCTCTTTAGCATAGTTACTGGCACAGAATGAATGCATAATAAGAATTAATTACATGTAAGGGCTCACAATGTTTCTCAAACAATTTGTGGTAAAGGATAGCTTTTTAAAAAATTTCCAAGCTGTTGCAGGCTATTTGATTAAAAAATAATAATTATAAAAATTAAAATGTCACAGCAATATAAAATCACTTTGATAGTTACTAAATGTTTTCTCTCAACTCTGTCCTTACTGCAAACATTTTGAGTAGCACTCAGGTAGAGTCTTTGCAAAGATACCTTGCTTCTAACCAGTAAAATCTGGATAACTAATTTGGGAATTTTAACAAGCATACACATAAAAATAATAAACAAGTGCATCATGTATTCAGAGCACAAACTGGGCAAGAAATCAATAAACAAAACTATTCTTGTTAGAGATACATATAGATGTAATAAATTAACAGGTTAGTGAATGAAAAGGTGCAGGATTATACTTAGACAGTGATGATTTGCATGGTTCCGCAAAACAAATCTAGGAAATCTTTAGGAAAAATTGGGATTTCCAGTAACGATTCAAATCAAAGACGGCTGAGATGGAGTGGGGGATGCTGAGGGAAAGTGAAGAGAAAGAGGAGATCTCCAGTAAACACTGTTTGCAGAATTTTATTTCCCTGAATACTTAATTGAAAGTTTTCATAGAGTCTCAATAGATAGTGACCACTTTCCCCACCTCATTCATTTATTATCTTCTTTCTGATTATTATTTTACTTTAAGTTCTGGAATGTATGTGCCAAATATGCAGGTTTGTTATATAGGTATACATGTGCCATGGTGGTTTGCTGCACCTTTCATCAACCAGTCATCTAGGTTTTAAGCCCCACTTGCATTAGGTATTTGTCCTAATGCTCTCCCTCCCCTTGTCCCCCACCCACTCCCCAACAGGCCCCAGTATGTGTTGTTCCCCTCCCTGGGTTCTTGTGTTCTCTTTATTTTTTTTTTTATTTGAAGAATATTTTTGAAAATAAAAAAAAAAAACAGAAATTTAATCTCCTTTACCAATAGGTAGTAATAGGTAGATTTTTTAAAGATTTCCCAGCTACTGTCTTGCGTTCTCATTATTCAACTCCCACTTATTAGTGAGAACATGAGGTGTTTGGTTTTCGGTTCCTGTGTTAGTTTGCTGAGAACACTCACTACCTCCTTGAGTCATGTCGAGAGCCCTCTCAAGAAACAAGGAACTCAGTGATTATCTTAGGAATGCCCCTACTCCTTGGTAACTTAAGAGCAGAGATGGAGTTGACAATGTTAGTCAAAAGTTTCCTCACACAGTCACTAATGAAGTCTTAGCATTAGTGAGCAAAAGCTACATGTAATTTAATGACATAGAAATAACACTCCCAAATGAATATACATCTTCAACTCAGTAGTGGGAATTAGTTGCCTTTTAGACACCTGGTCCCTGAAGTCTCTTCAGTGAAACTGCTTCGTTGAAGCCACAATGAATAAACTCAGAAGGTCGCATCAGAAAATGTTCAAGATTGTCCTCTCCTTCTATTGTTCATATTTTGGAACCATTGGTTCTTAAAATGCTGAGCAAATATCAAGACACAAGCCGCTGTGAAAGCAAGTGAAGAATTGTATACCCTGGAAAGAAGGAAAGAAGCTGTATTTGTCTCTTGGAACAAATCAGCATGAATATGTGGAATGGTCAGTCTTGACATGGATCTCCCACAATGCAACTGCAATTCACTCCCCTTGAAAGACTCTAACACCTCAGTGAGCTGACGCTGCAATATACAAAGGGCTATCTCAATACAACTCTTACAGAGCTTAGTAAATTTTTTTTTTTTTTTTTTTTTTTTTTTTTTTGCTATTCAGGTGAGTACAATAAATTCAATTCCAAAAATGATGTTCGGTGACTTCCTGCTATGTGTCAGGAACTGAGCCATGTACTAGAGTTTTACAAATAAATAAAATGTAGATTCTGCTTTCAGAGGGCTTATAGCATAATCTGATGATAGTCTTATTTGTATTCTCATTGATTCTTCTTTCTTCCTTCCAGCAAAGAAAGACAACCAATGTGTTCACTTTGTCATGAGTGATTCTTCCTAAGTGAGGTCTCATTTTGATATAATAGTAGATAATATATATATAGCACTAAAATTCTATGATATATATACTGCAATTATCCCAATTTTATAACTGAGGAAACTAAGGTATAAACAAGTGAAACAAACTACCAATGTCACATAGTGTATCAGTGATAGATCCAGGATTCAAACATGGCTGCAGAATTCATGTTCTTCACCACCACTCTATACTGCATGATATGGATAATAGAAATTCCTGCCTATAAGCACTATCCATTTCATAAAGTATATTTTGTGCTTATGGGAGCTTTCTGAGGAGCTCAGGGAAAAAGGATGATACTCCACATCTAATTTTAATATTGAAAATGAAAAGAATTCTAGTGGGAAGCACACTCTTGTCTTGCATGGTAGGGGGGACCAGGAAAGCCTATTTTGAGAAACTGTGTGAAGAAAAGCCATGTAGTATACCCAAAACATTTCTTGAAAATCAAAAAGCTGTGAATTTATGTGTGGGTATCTCTACATATGTCTAGTTAGTTTAGAAAGATTCTGGCTCGCACAGTGCTAAAACACTGAATTATTCAGTAAAAAATATATGGTTAGTCTGGTGAGATGCATTTAAATCACATAAACACAAAGATGTGTTATTTTCCAGCAATTTATGCTGGCATTTGTTTTGAGATCTTTAGGACTATAAGATGGTGAGTACTGTAAGCCAAAGTAAGGTTTTATGATTAAATATGTTGTCATTCTAATATGAAGCTTTAGTACTCCTTGAAAAAGTATGTACCCTGAAAATCCCATTCCTGTAACACCATTCGGAAACTAGGGTTGTGGTGTCACCAATGCATAAAGGCCGGATCAGCTAACTTCTGCCTCAGTCTCAGTCTAATAACTCTATTTCAAGAACCGTTTCCCTTCAGATATATTCTGTTTTCTGATCCCAACTCTGGGAATATCTACAGAACAAAAAGGAGCATTCTAATTCTTGTTGAAGAAAGCCAAGGATCTCCTTGCAGGATGAGTTTGTAATGAGTAGAAACAACCTTAATTAGAAGTTGCACAGCAGCTAAGTATTTTTTTTTCCAAATTGTCTGACTTTGGTTCTGATTCCTATTCAGAGTCTCCTTGTTGTGTATCAAATTTTATTGAAGATCCTGTTAAAATAATTTATTACTTTACTTTCTGAATGACTTGTTCATAATGGTCTTCCACCTTCTGAGACTTGGTATATGTCTTAGCTAGAGAATCCAGAAAGATTATCTATGCCATTAGCCTGGGTGATACTTCCTGCTGCCCAGCTCCTAAGACAAACCTTTCTATCCACAGCCTGCTCTCCCCAAGACCTGATATTGCCTCATGAATTTCCCTGACTATATACTATAAAGATCCAATATTCTGATTTGTGACTAGAACTTGATGGATGGATATTTCAGAATATCCAGGAAAAAAATTTTGACTTTAATAATGAGCTGGTCTGTGATAGGATTCATACTTAATAAAACAAGACCAAACAAAGTAAATAAAAATTTGGATGGATGAAAAGGTGTAAAAAACATTTTGTTTCTGGCCAGGTGCGGTGACTCACACCTGTAATCCCAGCACTTTGGGAGGCCAAGGTGGGCAGATCACCTGAGGTCAGGAGTTCAAGACCAGCCTAGCCAACATGGCGAAACCCTGTCTCTACTAAAAATACAAAAGTTAGCGTGGTGGCGCATACCTGTAATCCCAGATAGGAGGCTGAGGCAGGAGAATCACTTGAATCCTGGAGGCAGAGGTTACAGTAAGCTTAGATCATGCCACTGCACTCCAGCCTGGGTGACAAAGTGAGACTCTGTCTCAAAAAAAATAAAAAAGAAACCACTTTGTTTCTGTTTCTAAAATAATCCTCAGTTCCTCTCTTCACTATACCACCTTCCCTCCATGCAAAGGACCAATTGTTGAATTTTTAAAAGGCAAGGCATTGAAGTTTATTTCTGAGCTACAGGGCATTAATAAGACTGAAAAACATGAGATCCTATTTCTTATCATAGACTTTTCACCCTCAAACGTTTATTCTCTCCAGCCAATTCAATGCACTTTCAGTCAAATCAATTTCTTGACATTAGGTAAGACAGAAGAGCCAAATAACTGGCACTAATTCATTCAACAAACATGTATTGGACCCATATTTTGTGCCAGGCACTGCCTGAGGTAATGAAAATAAGCTCGTGCACAGGACAGTCGGGGGCTGCTTCCGTCCAAAAGTTTATAATTAATAAGAATACAGAAATTAAATAGTCACACCAATACATAAATACAAACGGTGATAAGGGCCATGCAGGAAAAGCTCAGGGTGCGATGAATAATTGTAACAAAAACATCAGATGTAGATTTGGAAGAAGTGGTGTTGTTAAAGAAGACTTTTCTTAAAAAGCTCCTTTTGAACAGAAAACCAAACACTCCATGTTCTCTCTCATAAGTGGGAGTTGAACAATGAGAACACATGAACACAGGGAGGGAAACAACACACACTAGGACCTGTCGGGGTGTTGGGGGTGAGGAGAGGGAGAGCATCAGGACAAATAGCTAATGCGTGCGGGGCTTAAAACCCCATCAAACCATGATGAGTTGACAAGTGCAGCAAACCACCATGGCACACATATACCTATGTAACAAACCTGCAGGTTCTCCACGTGTATCCTGCAACTTCAAGTTTAAAAAAAAAGTTCCTTTTAAGCTGAGATACAATATCAAGGATTACTAAGACTTTACAAAGCAAAAAAGAGTAGGAAGAATATTTCTAGCAGAGAGAACACAATGTGCAAAAATCCTGAAATGTGAACAAGCTTGGAGTGCTTCTTAAAGACAGTATGGCTGGAACATGATGAGCCCAAGAAAAGATAGCGCACGATAAGATTGGGGTCAGATCATTTAGAGTCTTGCAATTTTGGTAATAAGTTAGATTTTATTCTAAGTACAATTAGAAGCCCTCAAATGGGTTTTAAGCACAGACAGGATATAGTCATAATTGTGAATATTTGTTAAAGTTGATTCTGGCTGCTCTGTGAAAACCAGACTATAGAGAGGCACGAATGGAAGTAGGGAGACCTATTGGGCAGCTCATGTATTAGTCCAGATGAGAGACAAATATGGCTCTGACTAGATAAGATTTATAGGTAGATTTGAAATATATGTAGGAGGAAGAGCCAATAGGACTTGGTGATTGATTGGATACTCCCTGTAAGGAAGAAGTGAGAGTGAACTGGGCACACATTTTATGTCATGGATGTGAATCACCTACAGACAAATATCCATAGTGGGAAAGGATAATTAACAATTCTGTGATTTGGGAATCTTATTACATTTGAACAATAAGGATGGCACATTTTCTTTAAGACGAGTGTTCAAAAGTAAAGTCCCACCTCCCTCATTTAAAGATGAAGAAATTAAGACTCACAATGGATTGTGCTACTTAGCAAATTAATTTTATGCTGTATATGAATGTTTTATCTCCCAAATTAAAACATAAATTTCAAAATGGCATCACTTGTTTTGTAGATATCTCTTCATAATAGCACCCAATATAGAGATTGAGGATATAGCAAATACTCAATAATTGCCTCTCAAATTAAAATGAATTGAATTCCTTCTTCTTTCTTGGCAGATAGAACAAAATGGATATTCTGGTTATTGATAATGGCAGTGAAGTGACAGAGTTCATCCTGGTAGGTTTGTCCAACCATCCAAAATATCAGATTGTCTTTTACTGCATCATGATAGTGGTCTACCTGATCACATTGGTTGGTAACAGTCTCATTATTGTTGTGGTTAGAGTTGATGGGTGGCTTCACACTCCTATGTATTTTTTCCTGAGCAACCTGTCCTTCCTTGATATTTGCTACTCTAGCAATTCAGTACCTTTTTTGTTGTTCAATGGCTTAAGAGACTACCCCATGATTTCCTATAATAGCTGCTATGTCCAGATGACCATTGCTCTTTTTCTGGCAATGACAGAGTGTCTTCTCCTTGCTGTCATGGCTTATGATAGATTTGTTGCAATCTCCAATCCCCTGCGATACACCATCATTATGAACCACAGGGTCTGCATACAGTTGGCCATGGTGACCATGGTACCTTCCTTGTGGCAGTAATACCAATCATTGCAATTCCTGCCCATTTTTGTGGACAAAATGTCATCAACCATTTTACCTATGAGCTGCAGGAATTGTTGAAGCTTGTCTGCTCAGACACCCCAGGCAGACTCATCCTGGGTCTAGTCATCAGCATATTCACCTTGCCACTGCCCTTTACCTTTATCCTCTTCTCCCATGCTCGCATTGTGGTTGCCGTGCTGAGGATCAACTCTGCAGAGGCCAGACTCAAAGCTTTCTCCACCTGTGGATCCCATCCAACTGTGATCATCATATTTTATGGGACAGCCATCTACATGTACTTGACACCTCAGTCAAGGGAATCCCAAGACGAGGGTAAAGTCATCTCTGTATTTTATGGTGTTGTGACCCCCATGTTGAACCCCCTCATTTATACCTTGAGGAACAAGGATGTGAAAAATGCTCTAAGAAAAATAATTAGGAAGAAAGAGTCCTAAAAGAATGTGAACATCCCGTGGAGGTTCATCTAACCAACAGTTTGATATTGAATTGTAAAAACAACAAGGTAGAAATACTAAACAACATTTTATAAGATAATTAAAGTGTTTTTTTTTCTATTTCCAACAGGCATGTAAAATCTTTCCCTTGAGAAAAAAATGTTAAACTTTTATAGTACCACCCATTTAAGTAATACACAGGGCAGCCTTGAAGGAGAGTTTTTAAAATAAAATAATGATTTGTACATTTTAATCCTGAGCAGTTAGATTTTATTTTACTAAATGGATAATATTCTATTATAATATAATAATAATATGCTGAGATTCCCTTTTTAGGTGAAAAAGAGCAAACTTGCAAAATGGACAATTCTGATCTCAGTGTTTTTGGTATAAAATGTGTCATAACCCACACTTTGAAGTGATGGAGGTGAGTGAGTAGAGAGAAAAAAATCAGTTAACTACGATACAAGATTCTGCATAGAAGGTCCTCTGCTAAAGCAAGGAGGCCTTCAAGACTGTGAACCTACTAAGAGCTAGAACTGATAGACTTTATGGAAAACGCTATTACATGTCTTGATCAGTACATAGGGCTACATTTTCTCTCTGAGTGTACACTATTCCTTCCAACTTCCAAAGGTGATCTAAAGGTATTGACCTTATAAACAGGGCAAATTTAACTCAGGAGGAATGTCTTTTACAAAGACAATATATACTGTATTTTTTAATGTCAATTATTTAAAAGTAGATAAAGGGGTAGAGAATAAAATTAAAAATCACCTATAATCCCAACACTCAATGAGGCTTGTATCAGCATGGGATTCAGGTAGGCATGTATTTAAGTCTGCTATGCACAATTATTTCAGATTTAGCTAATCACTTTCCATCTTTAAACCTCAGTTTTCTTATCTGTAAAATGGGAATTATAGGAGTGTCTACCTCACGAACGTGGTTTTGAAAATTAAATGTGATAACACAAGTCACATTTCTATCAGAATGTCTAGCATATGGTGGACATTGAATACATGTCAGCCAAAAAAACGCCTGTCAATTGATCCTTTAAAATCCACACCCATTGTATGAGTGATCATTTGACTATGTCTATACCAATAATGACTGTACCATTTTAAAATATTCCATGACAATATGACAGACTGAAAATTTGTGTTTATTATCCTAGTATCTTTGAGATTGGGTCAAAATGCCAATAAGTCAGTCCAACTTTGGAAAAAAGAAAATACTAAACTCAGTAACATATGACTAATAAAAGCCTCCAAACTTGTTTTAATCTAATTGACTCGACCATTGCTTCTGGATACATCCTGGCAGATACACCCCCAGTCTGACCTATTCTATTTCACTCTGGTAGGCACTCATGGAATTAGTACTTTATTGGTCAACAATAGAAGCTGACTGAAGACTATTATAAGTGCAAATGAAAATGAGAAAAGCATGGGAACCCCAATAAGGAACTCTTTGGAAAAGGAATCTATGGTGTTATACAAATTTTGTTGTAACATTATCAATTTAATCCCGAACAAATTCTCATGTAAGTTTAATTTCTGGTGTTTTCTAACCCTTCTCATTTAATGTAAGGTAATCCTGAAACTAGAAGGAAGATACCATTAACCAACAAGAAGACATAGTGAGCAGGTGAAATCAAACACTAGAGAAGGGAAACAAATATGAATCCTCAGCTGGAAGGAGGGAAAAAAAGAGGAAAACTACAAGCCTAATACTTATTAGAATTTGATCACTTTCATTAGAAACTAAGAGGAGGTAGAGAAAAACAAGAAATGAGATGTGCCTTGTGCTGACAGAGAGAAATTTATTGGAGAGAGGCAGAGACCTTTTTAGCTGTGAGAGAAAATTAGACAGGTAAACTAATTTCTTTCCTTTTGATTACCTCAGGGAGAAGTCAGATAAGACTCTCTCTAGAGAGAAATATGTTACATCTGGAAGTGGAGAACAAGCTGCAAGAAGGTTTCTAACATGAAGTCAAGACTCTAGATGAGTAGAAAGTGTAAGAAATTAGAAGAGCAACTAATCAGTTAGAGTTGCATTTGTTAGGTGCCTCTATATTAAATGTTTACTGTGAAATTTGCCTTCTTCAAATCTTCCTTGTATTACTAAATCAACAAGTCTGAGTCATAATAAACAAGCAATACTTTGGAACTACCCTAGACCTTGGGAAACGTGTTTAAATTTCTTATCTCTGCCAAACAGCAGTTATGACTCGCAGCTGATAATGGGCAACTCTGCATCTCTGTACGCCATCTCCTCATAAGGTGTGCCAAAATCACAAAACAACATCTTAGAAGGTTGAACTGACCCCTTAAAAAATCAGCATCGCTGAAAAAGGAGCTTCATGCTGTGTACTGGCAGCAGCAGAGCAAGCAAAATTCACTTGAGAGCCACGACTTTTCCAGAAAGTATTTCACAGAAAGAAATTTAAAATTTGAAAAAGATTAAGAAGAAATCATTGAACTTTTAGTGAATTTATCAACAACGCCAGTACTAAGTAGGAAGAAAGCAAAATTAATTGCCTACAGAATGCTCCCTTGGTTTCAACAAGTCATGAAAGCAGAACTAGTAAATCTACCATTTTTATCATATGGAAAGGAGTAGACAGAAAAGTGCTCACTTGTTCCTGTCATTTTTGGTTGTCATTGGTTCAATTAAAATAATAATCAAATAAAGTTTTTTGCTAATGCATTTGAGTCATGGCCCTGTATGCCCATATCTGCTTGTCCACATGTACACATGGACATATACACACAGGCTTTTTTGTCAGAAAGTCCTGAACTTGGGCAATATATTTTAACCCCTCTGAAACCCTCGTTCTCATCTATGTAGTATAGAATACAATAATCTCTATTTCATAGGGTTGCTTATGAGAGTAAGATAAACCATGTAAATCAGTAGAGTACTTGGCAAATAGTAAGCTCCTGAAAATGTTTTATTATTTTTACTACTCTCTTCCCACTTTTATTATTTTTAATTGACGCATAATAATTGTATATGTTTATGGGATACAGTATATGATGATCAAATAAGGTTAATTCACATATCCATCAATTCAAACATTTATCATTTCTTTGTGTTGGGAACATTCAAAATCTGCTCTTCTAGCTATTTGAAAATATACAATAAATACTGCTAATTACAGTTCGTCTTTAGTGCTACAGAACACTAGAACGTATTCCTCTTATCTAGCTGTAGCTTTGTACCTGTTAACCAAACTTTGACTATCCTCCCTTCCCCAAACCTTTCCCCATCTCTAGTAACCACAATTCTAGTTTCTACTCCTATGAGATTAACTTTTTTGCATCCACATATGAGTGAGGACATGTGGTATTTATCCTTCCATGCCTGGCTTTTTCCATTTTGCATAATGTCCTCTAAACTCATCCATGTTGTTGTGAATTACAAAATTTTATTCTTTTTATGGCTAAATAGTATTCCATTGTGTATCTATCGCACATTTTATGTATCCATTTATATTTTGATGGACACTTAAGTTGATTCCACAGTTTGGCTGTTGTGAATATCGCTGCAAAAAAAAAAACAAACATGGGAGTGTAGATATCTTTATGAGGTGGTGATTTCATTCCCTTCAGATATACCCAGAAGTGGGATTGCTGGATCATACCGTAATTCCATTTTTAGTTTCCTAAGGAATCTTTATACTGTTTTCCATAATGGCTGTTCTTATCGTAATCATTATTAGTATTATACAACTCTAGTACCAGAAATGCCTTTATATTGAAAGTCCTAATTTATTCTATGTGTAGCAAGGTTATCACACTTTTCTTGACCAAAGCCCAAAGAGGGAATTATGGAGAGCATACACTGGCATGTGTGCGTATCGGGATGCAAGTGTTGAAGGATGTTTCACACTTTGCCTCTTTTTATCCCTTACTTCACTTATTCAACCAATATTTTTTTAATATATTCTATGTGTTAGCTATATTCTAGGTGATTTGCTAGCACTGGGGATCTACAGGAAAAAAACAAACTTCTTGATCTTTGTTAGGGTCTAAATGTTTTAATATACAGACATTAAGCAGGTTATCACGTTTATAAACAAAACAATTTAAGAGCATAAGAAGTACTCTGAAGGAAACAAACAGGAATCTGGAGCAAAGAGCAGTAAGTGAGACCTCTTTTGGATAGAATTTTCAGGTAAGAGCTCTCAAAAGAAATTATATTTTAACTGAGACTGAAGGATTCACAATAAATGCTTAGTGGGAATTTTGAAGAGTGAGGAGACGAGTATACCAAAATGAAGGGAAAAAAAATATAAAGGCCTGAAAGAAAGAACTGAGCATGTTTCAGGAACAGGAAGAAGAAAAGTAAGTGTAAGCTAGGTGAGCAAGTGAGTGGGTAGGTGCTATGTCATCCATTCCTTCATTCATCCGTTCAACAAAAATAACAACACAAACACACAAATAACGTGTTATTTGTACATATGTACACAGAGACAGAAAGAGAAGCTACTATGTGTGCCAAGCACTGTTCTTGGCTTTAGGAATACATCAACAGATAAAAATGTCCCCAGACTCATGAAGTTTTATATTATTGTGGAAGAGACTCAAACCACAAATATAAACCATATTTTTTTTTAATAAAGGTAATGGTAAGATATACAAAGAAAATAGATTAAGAGCTTCAATTTTAATTAAGATGATTTAAAATTACCTACATATGTGAATATGTAGGAAAATAATATTCCAGACAAAGGCACTAAGACAAAAGTATGAGAAATGTATCCGAAGAACAACCAGGGAAGCCAGTGTGATTGGAGAGGAGAGAGCAAAACAGTAGAAAGCTTCAGATGAGCTGAGAGAGGAATGGGGCCAGATTGTTCAGGTACTTCTAGAACATTGTAAGGTACATTGTGCAGGTATTTCTAGACTATTGTAAGGGCTTTAGTTTTTTGCAATTTTTTTTTAAAAGAAGAAGAAGCTTCATTGAGCTATGATTCGTATACCACAAAATTCACCATTTTAAATTGTAGAGTTTAGTGGCATTTAGTACATTCACAAAGATGTGCAACCATGTTGTAAATATTATTTGTCGATTCATCTGTTGCTTGTCCCTATATTTTCAGAAATAATAAGCTTTAGGATATGAATACAGATGTGTTTGCAAAACTGGAAAAAATAGAGGAATTCGTGCACAGCAATATGTGAAGTTTCCAATTTCTTCACATCCTAAACAATGCTTATTATTGTTTATCTTAGTGAGTGAAAAGTGGTATCTCATTGTGGGTTTGATGAGCGTTTTCCCAAACACTAATGGTGTTCTACATATTTTCATGTGCTTATTTGCCATTTGTACATTTGCCCATATTTAATTGGGTTATTTTTCTTTTTATTATTGAGTTGTAAGAGCTATTTACATCTTCCAAATATAAATCCTTTATTGGATATATGATTTGGAAACATTTTGTTCCACTACATGGGTTGTCTTTTCACTTTTTTGGTAATGTCTTTTGAAGCACAAAGTTTTTTAATTTGATGATGTCCAGTTTGTCTACTGCTTCCTTTTGTGGCTTATAATTATGTTGTCATATCTAAAAAACATTGCCTAGTCTGATATCACAAATATTTGTCCCTATATTTTCTTTTAAGAACTACAGAAATTTTAGCTCTTACAGTTAGGTCTTTGATCCATTTTGAATTAACTTTTGTATATAATGTGAGGTACAGTTCAAACCTCATCCCCTTGCATGAGGGAATGATACGGTTCTCCCAGTATCATCTATTGAAAAAAACTATTATTTCCCCCATCTATTTGTTTTGGCACCTTGTCATAACCATACATGCATGTTTATTTTTGGATGTTCAATTGTATTTCACTCACCAATATGTCTGTCTTTAGGCTAGTACCACATAGTTTTGATTATAGTATTATTTTAATAAGTTTTAGAGTAAAAGACTGTGACTCCTCCAACTTTATTCTCATTTTTCAAGATACTTTTGGCTACTTTAGATACCTTGCATTTTATATCAATTTTTGGTTTCCTGCATTTCTATATGAATTTTATGGTTTCTGTAAAATTCTGGCAAGGAAATAGATAGATATTGTTTTGAGTCTAGGGATTAATTTGGTAAATGTTGCTATCTTAACAATATTAAGTCTTCAAGGCCATGGAAATGGAAAGTTTTTCCATTTACTTAGGTCTTCTTTGCTTTCTTTCAACAATTTTTTTGTTGTTTTCATTGTATGTATTTTCACTTCTTGTGTTAAATTTATTCCTAAGTTTTTAATCCTTTTTGGCATGATTATAAATGAAATTGTTTTCTTAGTTTCATTTTCTGGTTGTTTATTGCTAGTGTATAGAAATAACACTGATTATGTATATTGATCTTGTATCACACAGCCTTGATGAATTTATTAATTCTAATAGTTTCTGTGGATTCTTTAGGATATTCTACATACAGGATCATGACATCTGTGAACAGACGTAATTGTACCTCTTTCTTTCCAATCTGGATGTTTTCATTGCTTTTTCTTGCCTAACTGCTCTGGCAAAAATTGTAGTACAATGTCAAAAAGAAGTGGCAAAAGTAGAAATGCTGGTCTTCTTGATCTAGAGGGAAAGTTTTCAGTCCTTCACCACTAAGTTGGTGTTAGCTGGTGTGTGTCTATAATAAAAATGTTTATCTTAAAGTCTATTTCATCTAATATTAGTTCAGGTCCACTAGCTCTCCGGTGAGTACTTTCTACATACTACATATTTTTCCAAACTTTTATTTTCAGTCTATTTAGGGGTATGTGAATCTAAAGTGAACTTCTTGTAGATAGCATACAGCTGGATCATGTTTTAATTTTTTTAAATCCCTTTGGTCAATTTCTGTCTTCTTATGTAACTATTGACTATAGGATTCAGATATGCCATTTGGTCCTTTCTTTTTTATATGCTTTACATCTCTTTTTTCCCTGTATTTATCCATTACTATTTTCTTTTGTGTTAAAGAGAAATTTTCTGATATTTCATTTTAATTCCATTATTGTTAATTTTACATTATTTTGAATTGTTTACTCAGTGGTTACACTGGAGATTACACTTAACATCTTAATATATCACAATCTACTTTGGATAAGTAACACTTAAATTTCAATAGTCATATATAAACTTTGCTTTTATATAACTCAGTTTCTTCCTCACTCCTTTGTCATAATGTTGTCAGATGGATTTTATAACCCCATTAACACAGATTTGTAATGATTTCTTTAGGCAATTGTCTTTTAAATCAGGAAGGAAAAGAAAAGCGTTAAAAAATAATTTGTACAGTTTTTATTCTATATTTACTTATGTAGTCATTTTAACAGTGCTTTTTATTTTTTCATGTGGATTTGAGTAACTGTCTAGTGTTCTTTTATTTCAACATGAAAGACTCCCTTTAATATTTCTTGTAAGTCAGCGTCGCTGACAACAAATTCTGTCAGTTTCTGGTTATCTGGAAAATGTTTTATTTTCTCCTTCATTTTTAAAGGATAGCTTTGCTAGATATAGAATTATTCATTGACAGTATCTCTTCTGTATATTTTAAATATGTTGATCCACTGCCTTCTGGGCTACATGGTTTCTGATGAGAATTCACTTGTTAATCTTATTGAGAAACTCTTGTACATGATGAGTCACTCTTCCTTTTGCTGCTATTAAAGGTCTCTCTTGCTTTTGCTTTTGACATGTTGATTATGATCTATCTAGGTATGGATCTCTTTGAATTTATCCTACTTGGGAAATATTGAGCTTGTTAGATGTGTAGATTAATGTGTTTGGTCTTATCTGGAGGGTTTTCAGCCATTATTTCTTTAAATATATTTGTTTCTTTTATCTTTTCTTCTGGAACTTCCATTATGCATATATTGGTATGTCGAACGATGTCTCACAGGTCTCTGAGCCTCTGTTCATTTTTTTGTTATTGCTTCCTGTTTCACAGACAGTATACTCTGAATTAACATATATTCAAGTTCATTTATTCTGTCACATGCTTTCTCAGATGTGCTATTGAGTCCCTCTGATAAATTTTCTATTTCAGTTATTCTATTTTCAACTCCAAAATCTCCATATGGTTATTTTTAAATTTTCTATCTTGTTTATTCATATTGGCTATTGAGTGAGATATTGTTGTTACAGTTTTCTTAATTATTTAGACATGATTTTTTCATTTCTTTGAACATATTTGCAGTAGCTAATTTGTAGTATTATCTGGGAAGTCTAACATCGGGTTTCCTTCAAAATATTTCCTGTTGATTGCTTTTGTTTGTGTGTATAGAACATATTTTCTTATTTTGGGGAGGCCTCATAATTTTTTGTTGAAATATGTACATTTTAAGTGATATAATGTGAAAACTCTGGAATTCAAATTCCTCTCATTCACCGGAATCTGTTATTGCTGTCTATTGCTTTTGTTCTTGTAGCTATTTTATTGTTAGTGACTTTTGTGAACTAATTATTTAAAGTCTGGATTCTTTGTGTTGTTTGACTGCTGAATTGTCTGCTTGGTTAGCTTAGTAGTCAGGTAATAATTAGACAGAGATTTCATTGAATGTCTTGAACTCATAAGTCTCCTAGCCTTGACAGTGGGTCTGTTTGTATATTGTGGCACACATTCAATGCTCTCTCAGGCAGTTTGCAACTCTGGCTTAACCCTTGCACCCTGCTTGCATAGAGCCTCAAAGTGAACCACAGTCAAGAAATAGGATCTTCTCAGGGCTTTCCTGAACATTCACACAGTCTACATGTATGCATGTGTGGCTTTCTAGATACCATGAGTATCTTAAAACTTTTCAAAGCTCCTTATGGTCATCTCATCCACCTGCTTTTCTTTTTAAGTATTTTAGTCCATCTTTTGTTAGTACCAACTGGTAACACCACCTCAAGTAGCTGCACCGTTAAACAGCTTCCACTGATTCTTTTGACAAATGTCCTGGGAAAAGGGTTATTTATAGAGTGACTTAATAGCTCAAATAAAAAGAGTGCAAGAGAATGTGCTTTTCAACAATCTATTAGACAAGTCAAATAGTGGCAATTCTGTGGGGATGGGGTTTTGGGGGAAATTCAAATCTTTTATATCCTCTAGCATGGTGGCTAAGCTTCTGGTTTTCATGGCTGCTATCGTTGTGAGGCTGACTTTTGAAGCTATCATGGATTTAGGGAGAACGAATCGGATTCTGGCAAATTAAAACACCACAAAAGCCACTTCTTATTAAGATGATGTTTTCTTTCTTGAATAGATGCTTCCTAGATTATTGTAAACTTTTGGTTAATTTCCAGAGTTCTTTAAAAGTTTGTTTTGACAACTGTTGTCAGTGTTTTTATTACTTTTATAGATAAGTAAATTTTTGGAGTTACTTACTTCACCATTTTGGAGGTTCTTCCCAAAGACTTTAACTTTTACTTTGGAGGAAATGGTAGGTCTTTAAAGCTATTTGAGAAGTGGAGTATCTTGATTCAGCTTACATTTTAAAAGGGTTACTCTGACTATTGTATGAAGAACAAACTTTAATGGATCAAGGACAGAAGCATACAGACTACTTGAAAGAACATTACCACAGCTTAGGTGAAAGTTGATAGTGGCCTAGAACAAGGTGGTAATAAAAAGTGGTGGGAAATGACAGGACTTTGAAAATAATTTGAAGGAAGGGTCACTAAGACTTAATGAAGGATTGGATCAGGGTTGTGAAAAGAAGAGTCGAGGGTGACTCAAATGTTTGTGTTCCAAATAACTGGAGTAGAGAACGGACATAATGAAGATGAGGCTATGAGGACATATTTTGGAGAGAGGAGGTACGAGGAGAGGGTGAGAGTTAAAATTTTTCACGTTAACTTTGAGATACCCATTAAACAGAAAAAGAGGCAATGTCAATTAAGAATTTGATTATTTGAGTCTGCAGTTCAGGGGAGAGATGTGAATTGGAAATATGCATATAAAAATTGTCAACATATAGAGTATATTTAAAGCCACAGGACTGAATGAGATCACTAAGGGATAAGTAGATAAAAAAGACAAAAAGTCCCAGAATTGAGGCCTGAAGAACTCCAATCTCAGGAGGCTTTGGAGAAAAAACAACCTTCAAAGAATACCGAAATGGAGGGGCTAGTTAGCTAGAAGGTAAATCAGGAGAGTGTATAGTTTTGCAAAACAAAGAGTATGAAGAAGAGTGATCAAATCTCTCAAATAATGCCATTAGGCCAAGTGAGGAAAGAACAATTGACCAGATAAATTAGCATTTTTTATGAAGTAAGACAGGCATAAGCATCATGTTGCATGTTGTAAACAGGTTACTGAGAGGATAAATGAGATTACACGGCTGTCCCCCATCCTGAGATAGAGTTATGTAATATGTGGGGAGCTATAGATAACTTTGACATCTTCTATTTTTGCTTGTAAACACATCTGCACGTGTTATTATGCGAATTGTGGCATGAAAAGTTTATTTTTTCTCTTTTGCAATTCTTTTTAAAAATATAACCAATTTGAGGTCTGACAATGGCAGAGTGGTTTGTTTCGGACAATCATCTCACAGATTTACAAAACTCGGTGCAAAATATTGAAAATGAACTACAGTCAAGTGCTGCACGCCAAAGTTTCGGTCACCCTGACTGAATAGATAATGGTGGACCTATCAGATTATAATGACACTGAAAAATGTCAGTGATATCAGAGCCATCATGATGTAGTGCAACAGATTACTCACATAGTTGTGGTGATGTGTAAACAAACCTTCTGTACTGCTAGTCATATAAAAGTCGAGCACATACAATAATGTGTAGTACATAACCCTTGTTAATAACAATAAATTACTATGTTACTGATTTATGTATTTACTATACTATATGTACTTATCATTATTTTACAGTGTACTCCTTCTACTTACCTTTGTAAGTTAACTGTAAACCAGCCTCAGGCAGATTCTTCAGGAGGTATTCCGGAAGACATTATTATTATAAGACATGACAGCTCCATGCATGTTTATGGCCCCTGAAGACCTTCCAGTGGACCAGCAGGACAGATGTGGAAGTGAAGATGGTGTTATTGATGATCCTAACCCTGTATAGGCCTAAGCTAATGTGTGTGTGTTTGTATGTTCATTTTTAACAAAAAAATTTTTTAAAAATTAAGTAGAAAAAACTCATAGAATAAAAATATAAAGAAAATATTTTGTACAGCTGCAAAATGTGTTTGTATTTTAAGCTGTGTTATGATGAGTCGAAAAGTCTAAAACATTTGAAAAGTTTATAAAGTAAAAAAGTTTGACTAAACTAAGGTTGATTTACTATTGAAGAAATAAATTTTAAATAAATTTAGTATTTTCTAAGTGTACAGTGTTTATAAAGTCTA
The DNA here is from genome assembly GCA_963573385.1 of Cacajao melanocephalus. Taxonomy (NCBI): domain Eukaryota; kingdom Metazoa; phylum Chordata; class Mammalia; order Primates; family Pitheciidae; genus Cacajao; species Cacajao melanocephalus. Next base: position 19,847 of record CAUYLG010030202.1, on the reverse strand, counting down.
CAGTAGTAAACAGTAATATCCTAGGCCTTCACATTCACTCAACACTCAGTCACTGACTCACCCAGAGCAATTTCCAATCCTGCAAGCTCCATTCACTGTAAGTGTCCTATACAAATGTACCATTTTTAAACTTTTATGCCATATTTCACTGTACCATGTCTATGTTTAGATATGTTTGTATGCTTGCCATTGTGTTACAATTGCCTATAGTATTCAATAAAGTAACATTCTGTACAGGTTTGTAGCCTAGGAAAAACAGGCAGTATCACATAGCCTAGGTGTGGTGTTGTAGGCTATACCATCTAGGCTTGTGTAAGTGCACTCTATGATGTTGGTACAACAACAACAAAAATCACCTAATGATGCATTTCTCAGAGTATATCCCCAATGTTAAGTGACCTATGACTATTTGAAGGCACTGGAGAGCACCTGAAAGCAGCCAGAAACTGGGCTGCATTCAACTGCTAATAGAGAGAAACCACACTGAGTGAGATCCATATCTATGTAGCTTTTCTCCTAAGGGAACTGCCCAGGAAATTTGATGTGAGTTAGCTAGAATGCAAGGAGAAATCTCAAGACAATAATAACTCAAGTTTGAGGTATTAGAAAATGGGGTTAGGGCTTGCCAGAGCAGCTAAAGATTGAAGGGGAAAATCCCAGAAAGGGGAGTGTCACAGAGAAGTGAGTCCCAATTTTTATGTAAAAATAATTTACATATTATTTTTACATATATGTACAGAGAAAACAATAAAAAAACTTACAGAAAGGAACAGAAATAAGGCAAAAAAAATTAGAACAGCTACTTCAGCGTTTGTTCACCATAGGGAGACAGAGCTTGGTGGCTGAATTCCATTAATAGAATTCAGACCTTGATAAACATCTTAATTGAAACAGGGTCTCACTCTGTCACCCAGTCTGGAGTGCAGTGGTGCAGTCAGGGCTCACTGCAGCCTCAAACTCCCAGGCTCAAGTGATCCTTCCACCTCAGACTCCTGAGTAGCTAGGACCAAAGGCAAGTGCCACCATGCCCGGCTAATTTTTGTATTTTTTGTAGAGATGGAGTTTCTCCATGTTGCCCAGGTTGGTCTCCAACTCCTGGACCAAAGGAATCCTCCTGCCTTGGCCACCCAAAGTGAAGGGATTACAGGCATAAGCCACTGTGCCCAGCCTATAAATATCTTAGGCTTTCTATTGAAATTCTGGAAAGACCATACCTTGAGAATAAGGACTATGTCCAAAGGTTAAGGATCCACTCTAAGACTAAGCAAAACTAGTCAGATCCAGACTAACAGTATAAAATGAAGGCTCCAAAAGGTCAATATAATCAGCCTGTAATTTAAAAGTCAGCTGGAGTGAAAAACAAAATACTTTTAGGAGGAAGATATGAGAATCAATAATCTCTAAAAATATCATCAATAGTTTCTACTGTGCAACCAAATATCACAAGAGATGAATTTTCAAAAACATAAAATCATTAGAAAAAGTTAATATGATGAATCTGTAAAAATCCAGATATTAAATTAGCAGATGACATTTTAAAAGCTATTATAAATATGTTCAAGATCTGTAAAAAGATAAGGTAGACAAAACAGGTGGACAAATGGATATACCAACATAGAAATCAAAATTATAAAAAAGACCAAATGGAAACTCTAGGACTACAACCTATGACATTTAACATGAAAACTTACTGGCGACAGATAATAGGGGAAAAAATGGGTAATAAATTTGGAGACAGAGTGATACAAATTATCCCGTATGGAAAAAAGTAAAGAAGATTTTTTGCAACATAGTCAACCACATTGACTGAATTCACATTTGTAAAACACTACTGGGTCATAAAATATGTCTTAAAATTTTCAAATATTGAAATATAAATAAATGTGTTTTCTGGTCAGAAAGGAAATAAAATTAGAAATGAACAGCAGTAGAATATCTCAAAAAATACATATTTCGAATTTAAGTCACACACTAATGAGTAACACATGAAGAACTCACAAGACACATTAGAGAATACTTCAAACAATGAAAATAAAAATACAATACAAAAATGTGTAGGATAGAGCTAAAGCAGTGCCTCAAAGAATATTTATTGCTTTAAATGCTCATCTTTAAAAAGAAGAAAGGTTTAAAATTAATTATCTAAATTTCAACTGTAGAAAAGTAGGAAAAGAAAAGCGGATTAAACCCAGTGTGAAGAGAAAAGAAGAAATAATGGAAATAAGAACAGATACACATAAACAAGAAAACAGAACATGAGTAAAGCTAAAAGAAGTGTGTTCTTTGAACATATTTATTAAATGGTTAAACTACAAGAAAATCTGATTGGGGAAAAATAGAGAGATGACTTTCGCTTTTGGTAATAGCTGAACAAAGTCTTACTAGACCAACCCTCCCTCAAGTAACAGCTACAAATTCCAGACATAATACAAAACACAGCCACTTGGAGACACTGGGGAGGAAACAGAAAAGAACAGAATCTGATGAAGAGGCTATACTTGGAGGAGAGTAGCGAGTTCCCATTTTCATGGGTTTTAGCTTAAGGTTATGTGTAGACAGCATGATGGGCAGAGTGGTAGTGGGTGGGGGAAGGCAGTCTTTCTCTTCTGGGGATACAGAAAACTGAATCTAGAAAGAGGAAATATCCCACAAGGGATACAGAAAGATACAGAAAGAAGGAATATCCCACAAGGAAAATATCAAGGGAATGAATCCCTAAATTCTCTCTGACCATATGTTTAGGTGACTCCTGAACCACCCAGCAAGTTTAAAGACACTCAGTTAAATACAAAAGATATGAAATAAGATCGAAGCTTCCAACCCAAAAGCAGAGTTTGCAGTTTGAATATAACTGAGATCATTGCCAGTTAAAACAAAAGAAATGCTCATCAGAAAAAAAGTAACAGAATTTAGATCCTCTGCAAGTTAACATTTATAATGTCTGTGATACAATCAAAAATCATTCAACGTATAAAGAAACAGGAAAATGTTATACATTCTCAATACAAAGGAAAATCAAGTAATACCTCTCACTAGCTGACACAAATGACAGAATTGGCAGACATGTATTTCAAAGCATTTTTCTTGCTATTCTTAGTGAAGTAAAAAAAAATACAGGTTGAAAATCATGCATCACATAATGACATTTCACACAACATGATGACGGTCCCAGAAGATTATAATGGAGCTATATAATGGAGTAGGCTATACCATCTAGGTTTATGTAGGTATACTCTATGATGATTGCTCAACAAGGAAATGGCCTGGCAACACATTTCTCAGAATGTATCCCCATAATAAATGGCATAAGACTATATTTTAAATGAATGTAAAGACAGAAAATCTCAGCCAAGAAAAAAAAGAACCGAAGAAGAAAAGCCAAAATGGAGTTATAGAACTGAAAATACAATCTCTGAAATTAAATACACTGGACTTACTTAAAAGCAGAATGGAGATGACAGAGAAAAGACTAATTTAACTTGAAGATTCACCAATGGAAAAAAACACAGAGGAAAAAAAATCACTGGTTAAAGAATGTATAAAGTCTCAGTGACCAGTTAGAGAATATACAAGAGTCCAACATAAGTGTAATTGTAATCCCAAAATAATAAAAGACAGAAAAATAGTTGAAGATAAAGTGGCTGAAATTTCCCAAATTGCAACAAAAGCATAAATTTACAAATTTAAGGTGTTCGAATTATCAAGTAAAATAAGCATGAAAAAGGCCCTTCCAAGGCAAATCGTAGTCAAATTGTTTTCATCCAAGGATAAAGAGCAAATCTCAAGAAGAGTAAGAGAAAAGCAACATTTTATATATATATGAGAAATAATATTAATTCTCATAAGAATATATATATATGAGAAATAATTGTATTAATTCTCATCAGAAAATATAGAGGTCAAAATCAAGTAGAACAGTATCTTGGAAGTACTGAAAGAATAAAGCAAAACATTAACCCAGATTTCTGTGTGCAGTGAAAATATTCTTTAAGAATTAAAGAAAAATAATGGCATTTCAAGTAAAATGAAATAGAAGTTACAAAATTTGTCACTTAAAGAACATCATTATAAGAAATGATAAAATGAGTTCTTCATGCTGAAAGGAAATTTTGACAGGTGAAAACAGATTTTCAGAATGGAATAAAAAGTATTGAGTATTATACATATCTGAATAAATATCAAAACACTTTTTGCTCTTTTCATCGTAATTTCTTTATAAATTCATGCAATTCCTAAAGTACAAAGTATGACATTGTCTTCTGGGATTAATGTCACATGTAGGTGTAATAAATGTAACAATAATAATATAAAGCTGGGGTAGGCACGCTTATCATATAAGGGACCAGATAATAAATTTTTTTGGCTTTGCAAGTCACATAGTATCCCTGTTACATGTTCTTATATTATACTTTAAGTTCTGGGGTACATGTGCAGATCATGCAGTTTTGTTACATAGGTATACATATCCCATGATGGTTTGCTGCATTCATCCCCCCATCATCCATATTAGGTATTTCTCCTGTTATCCATCCCCAATCCCCACACCCCCTGCTATCCCTCCCCTAGCTCTCCCAGCCCCAACAGGCCCCGGTGTGTGATGTTTATAATACTTTAAAAATGTATAAACATTCTTAGCTCAGTAATTATACAACAACTGGTTGCAAGATAGATTTGGCCTATGGGTCACAGTTTCCTAACCCCTGGCAGATACCCATGTGGAAAACCAAAATGAACCCTTACTATTACCTCACATGATGCTCAAAAATTAATTAAAGATAGATCATAAAGCAAAAGGATATGCTAAAACTACAAAACTTCTAGAAGAAAATATAGGAGAACATCTTTTTGACACTGTAAGTGACAAAGATTTCCTGGACAGAACACAAAAGGCACTAATCATTGAAACATTAATCATTCAAACACTAATCAATAAACTAAACTTTATGAAATTTAAAAATGCCCTTCAAAAACACCATTCAGGAAACGAAAAGGCAAATCACTGACTGGAAAAAAAATATTCACGATGTTTATATTTGACAGAAAATTATATTTGGGATATATAAAAATTCTTAAAAATCAGTAACAAAAAGACAATCCAATAAAAATAGGCAAAGATGAGCATATACTCCATAGAGGAAGAAATATGAACTGCCACTATACACGTACTCAGCATTATTTGTCATCAGGGAAGAGCAAAGTAAAACTACATTAGGAAAGGTTTGTTTGTTTCTTTGTCTGTTTGACATAGAGTATTGCTCTTGTTTCCCAGTGCAGTGGTGGGATCATAGCTTGCTGTAATGTCAAACTCCTGGGCTCAAGCCATCCTCCCACCTCAGGATCCTGAGTAGCTAGGCCTACAAGCACATGCCACAATAACCAGCTAATTTTTTTTTTTTTAATTTTCATGGAAACAAGTTCTCACTCTGTGGCCCAGGCTGGAAGAGGGTGATCTTAAGGTGAAAAGTTTATGGGAACTCTCTGTACTATCCTTAAAATTTTTATCTAAATCTGAAGTTATTTCAAAATAGTTTTTAAAAATTAGATTCTACCATATACTCACCAGAATACCGAAATAAAAAATACCAAGAACACCAAATATTGACAAGGACCTGGAGCAAATGGACCTCAACTTTCCTATATCACGGGTGGGCATGTAAAATTGTACAAACCACTTCAGCAAACATTTGAAAACTTCTTTAAAATTAAGCCTATGCCTACTCTCTGACCCACCTGCTAGATTCCTAGACATTCCCCCTCTAAGAACTAAAAAGATTTGTCTACAAAATGACTTTCACATAAATGTTCATAGCAACAATATTCAACATAGCCCCAAACAAAAACAACCAGTTGTGGCATATTCATACAATGAAATGTTACTCAGTAATAAGAAACAATAAACAACTAATATATGCAATGACACAGATACATCTCAAAAATGTTAAGTAAAAAAAGCTAGACACAGAAATGTAGTGTATGCTTCCATGCATATGAAGTGCAAGAACTGGCAAAACTAATCTGTGTGAGTAGCAAACAGAACAGTGGTTGCTGATGGGTGTAGAGAGAGACTGACTGGGAGAAAACAAGATAACTTTTCAGGATTGTAGACATCTTCTATATCTTTACTGAGGTTGTCATTATATAGCAATATAAATTTTTTGAAATTCATATATTTTACACTTAAGATATATATATTCCACTATATGTAAATTTCACTTCAATATTAAAAAGAAAGAAAATGTAAGTCTCAAGGAGGCAAAATAAATTACTCACAGTTGTATTTTAAATTCATGCAGGTGCCTTGAGACTTAGATCCCACTATCTCAACAAACACTTTTATACTAGATAACTGTTACTCCAACAATTCCATACTCTTAGCACTTCAAGTTCAGTATCAAATGTATGAAAGGCCACCCCACTGTATCTTCCAGTTTCTCTTCTTCTTACTTCAGGTGCAGATCACAAATGTATTTTCAACTATGAATAGAATGTGAGTTCTTCATAGAACACTTCACCTTTGCTCTTCAACTTATTCAGGCCATATTCCCAATGGCAAGAATTATAAATGCATTTCAACCACCGCATTGGGTTTATAATATTTGAAGGAAAGGCCAAATAGGAAACTGTCAACCTTTTGCTGGAGAAGCAAAACAGTAAGACAGGCACAGGATATTGTAACCCAGTGCTTAGCCTGTCCTGTTGTAACATAACTAAAGGCTATTTTTCACTTGCTTTGCTTTAATGACCAAGGATTTTGGTGTTCTAAATTGCTACTGTCCAAGCATCCCCTGATATAGATGTAGTCCAAGAGGTTGAATGGGTCCTAAGGGAATACAGCTACAGCCCCCAACAAATATCTCAGATCCTAGAATATGCCAGCTCTACAGAATGATTGATGGTATATTCTCAGTATTACTTCAAACTTCATAAACTGCTTGCAAACACAGTTACCACTTCAGCTACATCCTCCCAGCTTGTGAACTTGCTGAAAAAAATCTGCCTCATAATAATGGCACCAATACATTTATTAAACACGTGAATCAAGCACCACTGTGTGTTATTTTATCCTCCCACAATAACCTTATTATATAAACATCACTACAATCATATCCACTGCCAGATGAAAAAACAGAAATGGAGAAGTTAGAAATCACACAATTAGCAAGTGTCAGAGCTGAGATTTCAGCTGATTGCCTGACAGCAGCACTCTCACTCAAACACTAAGTGATGCTGCTTTCTTACTAAATGTTTATCATGCCCATAATTTGGGTTTGCCTGCAAAAAAGTTTGAGCCATGAATGCAGCCCTGGACATTTTATTGACCATGATGGGAGGAAAAAAGGTGGCATATGATCACACTTAGGAAATTGTTTCAAGGAAAGAAAAGGTAGAGAATCACAAGGAGAATCTAGCTATCAAAATATTTACCTGAATAGTCTCTGTAATCACTGTAGAGCAGGCAAGGGAAATAATAAGTTATTGCCCAGGGTCTCCATCCCATGAGCACCCAGAAAGACAAGAACTCCTTGACAATTAAATGTATAGCCATAAAATGTTTTCATTGCAATGCTTGCTTTCTTATTCAAGTGACTGACTCCAGTTGGAAACGTTTGGAGACCTCAAGGTAAAGCCTTGTTGGGAATGTGGCATGCCTTGCAAAGTGTTAAAGAAAGCAGGTCCAGGATGTGAGAATTTATTTCTTCTTAGGCAATACACTGAGGTACCTCTGCGTCCAGCTCTTAAAAGCTGATTTTTCCGTTCTCAAGTAGGCAGTGGAGCCATGTTTTTTCAGAATAAGAAGATACTTCTTTCAGTTTGTGTGGCAATTGTGAAGAAGAATTTTTCAAGTTTTCCTGAACACTTCTCCGTATTTGTTGCAATAATAGAAGACTATTCAAATTAACCTCATCCATTCAGGTACTTAATATTACTATATTCACATTCAGAGATAAAACCAACTTTTCTATCTGGAGACCTTCTTATTAACTGTTCTTATCTGGTCAGATTTCACTAGGCAGACCACAGGAAGTTGTAGATCCTAGCATTGCCCGGATATTGGACTTTCGCCCACATCTCTGCCTGGGAACTGCCAGCTGAGTTATTGCTGTCAGAGAAGTATGCAGTGTGTCTGGGCTTTGGGGTTATCTGATCAGCAGAGGCATCGGTGAGTAAAGTATATTTTTTCCCCTAGCCAAAGAATTATAAACTCAGAGTCTTAGCCCCAGAATAACCTAAAAAGTCATCATGTCCAACTTCCAGTCAATGTCTGCGTCACTTGAATAGCACATTTAGGTTCCTGGAATAATAATAGAATAGAAATAAACTTGAGTGCTTACTGTATACCAGAGATGATGTTTTATACATAAACTCATTTAATATTCATAATATCAATCTGAAGCTGAAATTATTTTGCAGATAAGAAAACTAAAGCTCGGAAACGTTTTGATCAAGTCCACATGGAAGTGGCAGGACCAAGATTCAAACCCAGGTCTGTGCAGAGCCCACACGTTTAAACACCACATTGTTTCTCATAATTCAAATATCTGGGACAATTCTGTCTAATATTCCATTTTGTTGCTTCTAAAAGTTGACTCATACTTGTCAGAATACCCGTATCAGTGTTGGATTCAGAAAATTTAGTTATCATGTCTCTTCCTTCTTATTTAATCCCTTCCTCTTTCACCGGTAACAACAAATCTACTTTTATTTCTAATATTAGCCCTGTATTCAATGGTGAGAAAAACAATGTTAGTTAGCAGACCCATAAACCTGATCATCAAATCAGGAAATCCAAAGACAAAATAAAAGCCTCTCTTGAAAAAAAAAAAAAAAAAAAACAGGAAATTAAGAACTAAAGATAGACCTGCAATAACTATTAATAAGTGAGCTGCAGCTGGGCATGGTGACGTGCATTTATAATATCAGCTACTTGGGAGGCTGAGGTGAGACAATCCGTTGAGCCCAGGAGCTCCAGTCTACAGTGAGCTATGATTGAGCCACTGCACTCCAGCCTGGGCAACAGAGTGACACTCTGTCTCTAAAAATAAACAATGAAATAAATAAACTAAGCTAGCCCCAAAAGTTCCACTGAGTTCCAATTTAAATAGACTAAAGATCCCCTAGTAAAGATGCATCTCTATTGTTCACTGGGTTCTATAACACAGAGTGGGAAAACTTATTTGTCTGGCTTGTTTAAAGTTATTTGTCTTCAGAGCTCATGTCCCCTTCTGCTTGCTAGATGCTGGCCTCTTCTAGGGCAGGAACTATCTTTTATTTATCTCTGTTTCCTTTCAAGTATCTATATATTTCTCTTTCCAGCATTTATTGTGCACCCTTATTGTTCTTAATACTGTACTGAGCCCTAGGTACACATGAAAAAACAGTCTCTGACTCAGTCTGATGGCAAAACAGATCTCTAAACCCATAGCTGCAATTTAATAAAGAGTGCTCTAATATCCAATAAAAGTATGCGGAGAGTGTTGTCAGAACATAGCAGATAGCACAATGTCATGCACATTGCAGATCCTTAATATCCATTTGTTAAATTTAATTTACTCAAAGAGAAGAAGAGCTTAGCTCAGTAGAGGAGAACTCTGACATACGAGATAGATCAAGGCCATAACAAGTCTCTAAAACCAACTATCTCTCAGTTTAAGTTCCTTTATGTCTCACACTTTTAATTTCCCAAATTAAGACCAGCATATACAGAGTACTCTGGCTATTGAAATACAGAAGCCAATTTTCTATCCTTAAATATTCTTACTCCAGGATTTCACTCTGCAAGTGTAATATTGTGTTGTCATATGTCCCAGAAATAAGTTTTAAGTGGTTTGGAACTGACAATAGTGGTAGAAGTGATGGAACTCAAACTTTCCTGTTTAATACTAGTTAAAGTTTCAGAGTTACAGAGGGTGTGGGTAGGGGATGTCTACCATGGGTAGATGAAAAGTGACAAGCTAGAAGATACATAGAGTTAAGAGCCTCCGAAGACAGGGAATAGACAGTTGTATAACGCTGGCTGGCTGAAAATAGTAAGTAAATAATTGGTGTTGCCAGCACAAGTAAACAGCAAACAGGAGTAAGTCATCAGTGAGTAGTTGATGAAAACCAGTTATGGAAGTAGATTAGGGGGTGTTTTGAATAGTTATTAGGAAAAATGTCTGCATGAGGTACCAATGGGAAAGGAAAAGATCTAGAATCGCTGCAGGAAAAAATAACTGGACACACATGGATCTTCTTATACCCACTCTCTGCCTCCCTCTGTACCCGCTCTGTGCTCATGTTTCCTTCCTTTGTTGCCCTGATCCTTCTCTTCGCTTCATAATTTTCATCAAGCAAGTATTTATTAGTGCCTCTTATGAACAGAGCATTATATCATATAGGGAGATAAATGATACAGGGTTCCTGCCCTCAAAGAACTAACAATCTAGAGAGGCACATAAATATGGACTGTTTATATGGAATTAACTACAATTTAATGATGAAGGTGGTATGTGCTCTAACAGAGGGGTAAAGGAAAACAAAATACTGTGAAAGAACATTGAAGAAAGATATTGATTCTGACTTGGGAGAACCGCTTCTTGAGGAGATTGAGCAAAGACAAAGAATAGCTAGAATTTTAATAGAATAAAAATAGGTAGTCATTCTTGTCAGAGGGATTTGAGAAAAGTCATAAAATGTGGCATGTTTGAGGAATGGTGTGAATGGAATATGTAGGGAGAACAACTCATTCTAGTTTGCCAGGGATTTCCCAGGTTTTAGCAATGAAAGTGCTGCATCCTGGAAAACTTCTCAGTCCTGTGCAAGCAGGGATGATTGGTCACCCTAAATATTCATGGAACATTGGGCATATGCATCATAGGGAGTAAAAAAAATTGAAGGAAAAACCAAGTCAGTGAAGGCAGTCTACAGAAAATTAGGTTGAAGACAGGACATAAAAGTACCAAATGTCAGGCTAAGAAGTCATGACTTGGTATTTTTTTTACATAAAATCATGTTTAATAATTAATATTTCAATATTTTAACTTACAAATGACTCAGACATTTTCTTATTATTACTTAATTTAACATAACATGGCTGGAATATTTTATTTAATTTATATATTTTTATTGCAAACACGTTCTTTCTTTCTTTTTTTTTTTTTTTACTTGTTTTTACAGGCAGTTGACAATGAAACAGAGGTTTTGGATAGGGGAGTAGTATAATCAAAACATAGGATTACTCTGGCAAAAATGTCCAGGGCAGATGAAAGGTGTAAAAATCTAGTTTGGAGCCTATTTTGAAAATCCTTGCAAAAGACATACAGAAGACTTTTTTATAGTGAAATATACTTTCTTTTATTATTATTATTATTATACTTTAAGTTCTTGGGTACATGTGTAGATCTTGCAGGATTGTTACACAGGTATACACATGCCATGGTGGTTTGCTGCCTCCGTTTCCCCCGTCACCTACATTAGGTATTTCTCCTAATGTTATCCCTCCCCAATCTCCCCACCCCCTGCCATCCCACTCCTAGCCCTCCAACCCCCAACAGACCCCAGTGTGTGATGTTCCTCTCCCTGTGTCCATGTGTTCTCATTGTTCAACACGCACTTATGAGTGAGAACATGTGGTGTTTGGTTTTCTGTTCTTGTGTGAGTTTGCTGAGAATGATGATTTCCAGATTCATCCATGTCCCTGCAAAGGACAGGAACTCATCCCTTTTTATGGCTGCATAGTATTCCATGGTGTATATGTGCCAAATTTTCTTTATCCAGTCTATCAGTGATGCGCATTTGGGTTGGTTCCAAGTCTTTGCTATTGTAAACAGTGCCACAATGAACATACGTGTGCATGTGTCTTTATAATAGAATGATTTAGAATCCTTTGGATATATACCCAGTAATGGGATTGCTGGGTAAAATGGTATTTCTATTTCTATATCCTTGAGGAATTGCCACATTGTCTCCCACAATGGTTGAACTAATTTACACTCCCACAAACCGTGTAAAAGCATTCCTGTTTCTCCACATTGTCTCCAGCATCTGTTGTCTCCAGATTTTTTAATGATTGCCATTCTAACTGGCATGAGATGGTATCTCAATATGGTTTTGATTTGCATTTCTCTAATGACCACTGATGATGAGCATTTTTTCATGTTTGTTGGCTGCATGAATGTCTTCTTTTGAAAAGTGTCTGTTCATATCCTTTGCCCACTTTTTGATGGGGTTGGTTTTTTTCTTGTAAATTTGTTTTAGTTCTTGACACACAGAAGACTTTGACAAGGAAAACTATACTGGGTATGGAGCAGAGGAGCCATATTGAAAAGACAGTGCAGTAGCAAAAATCACTGAACCTTGGTGGTTTTTCAGTAAAGTATACAATTTACAGTAAAAGAATAAGCAGAGGTGAGAGGTACATAAAGCAAAAATGAATCTTAGAAGACAAAAGAAGAAAAATTCAAGTGAAGGTATTAAGTAGTGTTAGATGAAATGAATCAAAGACTGAAAAAGAACATTGGATTTGGTCATTAGTAGTACATTGGGTTACTTTCTAATAAATTCAGTTGTGCAATAGAAACAGAAGCAAGGGGTTGAGAATTTAACAGGGAATGTGTAAATAGAGGTAATTAATGAGGATAACCATTTTTAGAAACTTGGTAAAGAGAGAAAATTCTTTAAGCATTGTCCTGCCTTCCTTTGGATAAGCATGGTTTCTTCTCTCTCTTTCCATCTCTGCTTACTCTCCTTCCTCCATATTCTCCTGGTTCTCTCCTTCTAGATCTCCCTCTTCTCTCTCCTGCCTTCTCTATGCCCCTGTGTCTTTCTTCCTCTTCTTCCCTATGATGGCACCATAACTCTCACAGCTGAACAGAGTGGGCCTAGTTCAGCCTGTGGTCCAATACAGGAGACCCCTATATTTTATTGTTGATCAGGCTGAAATTAAATGTTGCATCACTGAGGCAGTGAGCTCATTAATTCATGGAACTGCCTATTGTCAGATAAATCTAGCTATCTAAACAGAAAACTTGTCTCCTACTCAGCTGGACTCGGCCTCCCTTTAACTTTTTCCCAGTCCTAATTCTACCCTCCCTATACCATATCAGAAATGTTAATCTCTCTTATACCTTGTACTTGATATTCATGCTCTCTTTTCTCTTTGCCCATTCCTTATCCTCATCACCTCATTGTCTCAGTGATGACCCTCAACTATAAAGAAAATATTAATTGTATCATTAATATCTTCAGTTTTATTAAGTGGTTGAATAAATGGGCCTTACTTCTAAAACTATAGATATAGATATATACATATGCCTTTATGCAGAACACTAAATTTGTAACATTGCAAACAACTTAGGTTAATGTGTACTATAAACTATTTTGTGTGTGTGTGTGTGTGTGTGCACGCACGCAGTGAGTCATATAAAGAAGTGTTATCCTTTCTTTGAAAAAAGAAGAATTTTTAAGTTTACAAGGAGAGAGTTGGATTGAGAATTTTAAAATCATCATCTTCTTTTCTTCACAAATAAAACCATTAAAGTTGTTAATTTTTTTTTAACTTATATATGTCCACTGACTTATACGTGGGAGTTGCGTCAGTTATGCTCAGTGGTAAAAAGCTTCTTATACCTAATTTAGGTGACTTGTAAAATGATAAATTCATATGACTCAATTAAGAGAGTAAAGGAGCTTGGCGGACATCACTCGACCCTGCACTCTCTCAAACTTTCCTCTGTATTTCTGTCAAACACTGAATCCTTAGCTTGAATGGGCTATTCTGGTGCTCTTATGAGGGCTTATTGTCAAGAATATAGAGATGATGGGAAATAAGTTCTAACACTTAAACAAAGAGTTTAGAAAGCTCTTCTCTAACTATTGCTCACAACTTTAGAGAGTAAACATAGGTGTAAAAAATGCAACTACTGAATTCCTAGGCTCCCTTACACCTTAAAAAGAGGCAACAAGCTTGATTACGGTGAAATCTTGGCTGTATTCCTTCTTCCAGAAACAACAGTCTTGTGTTTGCATATCTTTATGATTTTCACAGCATTTTCCCACCCATTATCTTGTTGGAATTTCACAACTCTATGAAGTAAGAAAGGCAGGTAGTTTTCTTTATTCTATAGATTATGAAACTGCTGCTCCCTTGGGCCACATAGCAAGTAAATGGTTAAGCCAAAACTAAAATGTCCTTACTCTGTACTCTTTCCTATGATGCACACTGGTCCTTTGAATAATAATTCAGTTACAGGATAGTATGATAGTATAGTTATGCTGGGCAAGGATTGCATGTGGTTCCACAGAAAGCAAGACCCTAAGGTGGCAGAGAGCTGCCCTTGGCACATCTCTGACTCCTCTTCATGGTCACATCTTTTTCTAAGTTCCTTGAGTTTTATGACTAGGTCTTTGGTTTCTGCTGCATCTCTTACCTTCTTGTGCCAAACAAACTGTTCTCTAAAAACAGCAGATGCTCAAGACCTGATGTCCAACTGGAAGCAAAATAATTTTGATTTTGTTACCTAGGCAAAGACAAGGGAACTGTTCTGTTTAGAGTTTGAGTTACTTGCATCTAACAGCTTCTAACATCATTCTGGGTCAAGTAAATGCCTTGGCAAGTGTAGAAATTTCTTTGAAGAGCTCAGCTTCACCAAAACCCCTCATTATCGACATGGAATCAGGTATAGCCACGCAAACAAATCTCAATTTTAAAATGCCCCTTTTAATACAAAGAGTCTATAGGAGGGTATGGTCCTACCTTTTCAAGTATGACTATTATGAGTGAGAGAATGGGGAGCTAAAAACAAGATCTCATTGACAATAAAGTTTTTCCCTAACCACCACTATGAGAAGATTCAAAAGAATATAGTTAAAATAGCATAAATCATGTCCTTCTTCCCCTGCCCTGGTGGTTCCTCATTATCATTCAGACCTGACTTTCTCCAGTCCCATCTTAGGATTATATCACAATTGTCATACTTTTTCTTTTTATAGGAAGGATGATTATTTCCTCAGAGGAAGAAAATAATAGAAATATGATGGAATTCATGCTGATGGGACTCTCCAGACAGCCTGCATCTCAGCTACTCTTCTTTTAAGCAATATTGTTCATCTACTCTGTCACCCTGGTGGATAATATTCTCATCATTGTTATTATCTAGATTGATTCCCATCTTCAAATCTCCATGTACTTCTTCCTCAACCAGTCATCCTTCTTAGACATCTGCTGCTCTGCAAGCTCCACACCCATGGTTCTGGTGAACCACTGGAAGGACTTTCCAAGTATATCCTATAGTGCTGCTTATTCTAAATAACTATCTCTCTTTACTTAGGGGTGACAGAGTGTTTCCTTATTGCTGTTATGGCCTATGACATGTTTGTTGCAATCTCAAAACCCTTGTGTTACCCATTCATTATCAATAGCAATGTTTGTATCTGGATGGTGGCAGGAGTTTGGGCCCATCCTGGTCACATCAATCTAATTCTGTGGGAACAGTGTAGTCAACCATTTCACATGCGAGCTCCAAGTAATCTTCAAACTCACTTGCTCTCATGTACTAGCCAAAGAGATCCTGATGTTTGCCAGTGGTATATTAGTACTATTCCTGCATTTTAGGTTCATTGTGCTCTCCTATTTCCATATTGCTGTGACTGTTCTGAAGATCTACTCTGTAGAGGGCAGACTCAAGGCCTTTTCTACCTGTGGCTCCCACTTGACTGTGGTCATCATTTACTATGGGACAACAATGTTCTTCAGGTACATGCATCCATACTCCCACTCTTCTCAAGATGAGGATAAGATCATTTCAGTGTTGTATGGAGCAGTAACACCCATGCTGAACCCACTTATTTACACTCCAAGGAACAAGGTTATAAAACATGCCCTAATGAAGGTGGTCAAAGGAAGCATACAGGTCTGATGAGCTTAGGTGTCTTGCTCAGCATTCTTTTCAATGAATCACCAGTCATTTCGTCTCACAATTTTCCACAAAGCAGAATTGAATAAAAGATGAACCTATCTCAGACCCCATCAAATAGGGGTCTGTTGTTTTCAAAAGACTTTATCCATGACAGCTTCATCTTTAAGGATACTCCAGGCATGGATCTTGAAAATAGTTCTCTAGTACGCTATTTATTTAGGAATTTATTCCTCACTGATTGTAATAATAACAAGGAGAAGCAGGTGCTAGATCTTGGGGCAGAACTTACAGATAAAATGATTTGCAAATACACACACACCCAGAGGCACACACACACAGACACACGCAAACATTTTATACTCCTAGGCCTTTAATTCATTACCCTTTGAGGTATTCATACTCTGCATAGTCCTAAAAGAGAAACAGAGATGAATGTTAGAGGAATAGACAGTCTAGCCTCTCTGGTGCCACATAAAAAAAGAGAACTGGTCTCTTGTACATAGAGTAAACAGTATACCTCAACATGCCTAGTTCCTGCTTATAAACTATCCCTTCTCCAAGAAGTTTAATGGGAATAGCATTGAATACATAAATTACTTTGGGCAGTAAGGCCATTTTCATGACATTGATTCTTCCTATGCATGAGCGTGGAATGTTTTTTTCCGTTTGTTTGTGTCCACTCTGATTTCCTTGAACAGTGGTTTGTAGTTTTCCTTGAAGAGATCCTTCACATCCCTCATTAACTGCATTCCTAGGTATTTTATTCTCTTTGTAGCAATTGTGAATGGGAGTTCATTTATGATTTTGCTCTGTGCTTGTCTGTTGTTGAAATATAGGAATACTTGTGAATTTTGCACATTGATTTTGGATCCTGAGATTTTGCTAAAGTTGCTTATCAGCTGAAGAAGCCTTTGGGCTGAGACTATGGGGTTTTCTGTGTATAGCGTCATCCCAAATGCCCATCAGTGATAGACTGAATTAAGAAAATATGGTGTATATACACACCACAGAATACTGTGCAACCATAAACATAAATGAGAGTATGTCCTTTGCAGGAACATGGATGGAGCTGGAAACCATTATCCTCAGCAAAGTAACACAGGAACAGAAAACCAAACACCACATGTTCTCACTTATAAGTGGGAGTTGAACAATGAGAGCACATGGACACAGGGAGGGGAATAACACACACTGAGGCCTGTTGGTTGGGGGGCCAAGGGGAGAGACAGCATCAGGAAAAATAGCTAATTAATGCTAGTTTTACTACCTAGTTGATAGGTCACAGACTAGCTCTGAAGCAGCTAAATAGCCACAGTGTTTGCCTAACAGAAGAAAAAAGATATGGCAGGAAGGCATACTTTCCACATCTTCCCCAATTTACCATGTATTCTTGCTATGTCTGCTGCAACAAGTTTCTAATTTCACGTCCTAGAGCCAGATCAGAATGACTTTGGGTTATCGCTTTGTTTTGCCTACCTTAGTACATCCCTATCTGCTTACAGAAATAAAAGTCCAGAAAGTAAAGGGAGAGCTTTTTGTCTTCCAGGAACTTACACTCTGAAAAGGACCAGATGAGTCCTGAAAAACTAAGACTAGGAGAATAAGAAATTTAGTAAGTCTTAGATGCACATATGCCACCTAATCAAGGCAGCTTCTATGCTACTGCCAAATTAGCTTTCTCCAATTCACTTCCTTCCTAGGGAGTTGGCCTGGCCTACCCACTGCTGGCTGAATTAAGTAGGTAGGGGTGTGGCATTGGGTCCTAAGAAGGTAGAGCTGTAACACATACAGTATATATTTCTATGTCAAAAGCAACAAGGACACCAAGATGGTGAGTCAAAGCAACCTCCACAAGGAAAAGTGGAGTTTCAAACATATGGGAGAATACATACACATACAAAGAAATGGCAAGTCCAGAGTACTAGAGACAGGGATTGATATAAGGGTCTCCAAAGCAAAGTGGATCAGGACACAGGAACAGAGGCTATGGAGCTAAGAAGTGTGAAGTGGGTTGACTTAAAAGGGCAGGTTATTGTAGACTCCTGGTTTTCAAACTTTACAAATCACTTAGGGAATCTTGATAAAATGCATAATGTGATTAAAGAGGCTGGGTGGGGAAGCTGAGATTCTGCATTCCTAACATGTTTCCAGATGATTCCAGTGCTGGTAGCATGTGGACCATGCTTTCGAATATCAAGAGTATGCAGAGTCCCATCTAGAAAACACTAATATGGTAACGTGAGCATGAAGACTTAATCCAACTAATACTTTAATGGTGATAGAGGAGAGAAAAGTTTATACACATAAAATCACATACAAGTACACATTTAGACATTTTATTTTATAAGTCAAATGCTTTCCTATAACACTGAGAATAAAGTTTTTCACAGAGGACACATTTCCACCCTGGACATTATTCAAGACCCTGTAGCATACATGACAATGACTCAGTGTTGCTTGTCTTAATCTTTAGTGATGTTGTTTACTAAATGACATCTACACTGGAACTTCCCCTGAGGATAGTGAGGCATTTGCTACATGGACAGGGACTTGAAGGCCATATTTTTGGCATTAAACTAAAAAGGACAAAGCAGTGGCCCAGTAACTTAACATCATAAATCTAGAAAAACGTACTCACTCTTGAAGCCAACATTACTATTTTTAAATCATATAAGAAGCTCTATTTCCTTCAACTAAACACTCTTTCTTATGATAATAACGAATATTTGCATATAACAGAAATTTACAAATTATTTTCACGTATGTTGTCACATTTCATATTTACAACAAACCTATGAGTTAGATAGGCCAAATATTAGCCTCATTTTCAGAGGAGAAAAAAAGACTCAGGGATATCAAATGATTCACTAAAGAGCACAACTTACAGTTGGGTGTCATGATTAAATTCAGTGTCATTTCCATCATACATCTAACATTGTGTCTTAAATTGTTGTAAGGTAAACTCTTGATTGTCATTCCTTTTGCTGGTGTGTTCAAGCATTCTCATCAAATAAGGAAAGAAATGCATATTGGTCAAGGAGTTAAATACTATACCATAAAACCTAGGAGCTGTATGAGAAGTGTATTACTTGTTTCACCCCACCTACCACGGGGTCATCGAGTATGGGAATACTGCCTTTGTTGTCAATTTCTGTGTCATTTCCAGTCTTTGATCTTTGAAATACTTATCTCCTATGGCAGGAATTACTTTGCCTACCTGTCTTCATACTAAACTCCACCCCAATTCCAGTCATGAACTTGGGCAAGGGGTATACAGAAAACTCTATGTACTTTTGTGATTTCAATATCAGGACATTCAACTTCTATCCCATATTTGATCCTGTGTCCCAACTGACCTCCATTACCTTTTTTCCAATTAGTTCTTTGGTTCCTGGTCAATTGCCCAGTCCAGGACCTCTAGTACTCAGAAGCAACCTTACTCTTGCCAACAGCATTCTCACCATCTTTCCAGAGATTAGAATCCTACCTGACCTATAGTAGAGCTTTCTGCTGTCAAAATTCCTGAATTATGACTGCCTGCCTGGACAGCTGAGTACTGCATCCCACACACACACTGGATTTTTTATCACGATGCCCCATCAATATGTCTGGATAATTCAATTTTACTAAATCCCCAATTCTGACTGCTGGTCTGCATCCTCTATTTGTTTGTTTTGTTAATGATTACCTAAATTGTGCCTTTTCTACCAGAGCTTATCTCATATCATAGTGTTGATTTGAGATAGAGCAATTACAAGCAGTTGTTGTATTAAGAATGCAATTCCAGGGGGTTGGATCCAAGATGGCCGATTAGGAACAGCTCAGGATTGCAGCTCCCAGTGAAAGCGCAGAGGGTGAGTGGACGCCGCATTTCCAGACGGATTTTTATTGCCCACAGACTAGGAGATTCCCAGGCAGAGGAGCCCTAAGGGTCGCCAGCGCGGCTCTTTC
>CAUYLG010030200.1:0-19260 GCA_963573385.1 Cacajao melanocephalus | reverse complement strand
ATTCTGCCTCAGTTTCCAGTGTCTTCTCAGAGAGGCCCAGAGTGGAGCGTCTGAAGCTGGGGCTGGATGTCTTGCTGCATAAATACTCTCTCCACTTCCACCTGTGACGTCAGCCTGGGTGGGGAGAAGACCCATGTCAGGGAGAGCCATCTTCCTCCTAAAGCCCCACCTGTCTGATGGCTGAGGCTTCTGCCTCATTTCTAGAACTCCCAAGGGCCCTTGAACGTCTCATTATTTGCTAAATATGCAAGCACAGATTGCCTGTACCTCCCCTTGGACGTTCCTGCTGCTCCCTATAGAGCTGTCTGAAGCCTGGAAATGTTTATTTGCCTTTGGAGAAATTCTAGTTCCATCCGCCCCAGATGCATCACAATTACAGTAACAGCTGGCGCTCTGTAACTTTCTGGAGCCTGGTCCAGCAGACAGGAGGTCCCTTCTTCAAGTCCTCTTTGCAACCCCATACAAGATGAGGAAACTGAGGCAGATAAGCTCATGAATACAAAATGCCAGAGCTTGGGTTCAACTTGTCTCAAAGTTTATGGGATTTAAGGTTGGTGTGGGAAGTTTTCTGTTTGGCACCCCCTCCCCCGGTGTGTGGGGGTTGGGTCCTGTGTTGCCTGGAGTGCCCCAGTTTATGCCTGCTGACCTGATGCATTTGTAACTAGTGTTCTCTTTAAATGCAAAGTGTCATGGTTTGGGAGAGAAATTCTGTGCTCACCCTGCTCACGTGCACCCTGAGGAAGCTCTGACAGCACCGCGCAGCCTCTGATACACATTGGAGAAAGCCGGCGCTAGGATGTGCCTGTCAGCAGGAAAAGCTGCGAGCATCTACATCCACATGTAGACATACCTGTGTACTTACATTCATATACACACATCTGCACACACATCTGTATACACACATTCACACGTCTACATATAGACACATCCATGTACATATACATCGCTGTACACACATATCCATATTCACACATTCATACACACATGTGTATTTCCCTATATCCATATACATACACATCTACCCACATCCATGTACAGATACATCTGTACACAGATGTACACACATTCGTACACACACATCTGCCCACACATCGGTGGGGATCAGGGAAACACAGCATTAAGTAGTTACGGTCTGGTAATAGCGAGTATTGTTTTGACATCTTTTGGGTGAACTGACCAGCTAGTGGCTATCAGAGGGGTGTGTAGGGTGTGTCCGCAGGTTGGCGGGGCCACCAAAGATGGTATTTGTAGTTGCTCATGGCTTTTCTAGAGGATCTCCTGTGTGGGGCCTTGGAGTGTAGTGAGCTGTCCCCATGGCCCACCTGCCATTGTCTGCACCAGTGACCAACAAAGTTCTGGCTTCACTGGCCTTCTCAAGGACTTTGGATTGTACTGTAAGAAACACTAGTGTGCCATCATTTGACGTGTCTGGTCACCATGTGGAGATCAGTTACCAGTGGTGGGATGGGAGCCGGGAGAGCCAGGAGGATGTTGCAGTGAGACAGGTGTGATGAGCAGTGCTGGAGCTGGTGCGCAGCGGAGGTGACAGATGGGGTTGATTCTAGTCACATTCCATAGCGACGGTCGACTGAGTTCCTGATGGATCCAACAAGGGGGTTGTCAAGGAGAGAAGAGGAGTCCTTTGTATTTATGTCTGAGTTTGTAATACAGGTTTCTAATTTTAAGAAATCTGGAGTTTAAAAAATTGAGGAAGGACTGGGCACAGTGGCCCACGCCTATAATCTCAGCACTTTGGGAGGCCAAGGCAGGCAGATCACTTGGGCTCAGGAGTTTGAGACCAGCCTGGCCGACATGGCAAAACCCTGTCTCTACTAAAAATAGAAAAATTAGCTGGGCACTGTGGTGTGTACCTGTCATCCCAGCTCCTTCAGAGGCTGAGGCAGGAGAATCACTTGAACCTGGGAGGCGAATGTTGCAGTGAACCAGGATCCCACCACTGCACTCCAGTCTGGGTGACAGAGAAAAAACAAAAATTGGGGAAGAATCAGCATAGAAAGCCATTAGCTGGGCTGTCTCCTGCCCTCTCTCCAGTCCCAGCTTGTGTGGTCATAGCTGGACTTGCTGGCCAAGTCTGTCATTCCAGGTGACACCAAGGCCTTTTCAGGGCTAGAATGACCTGCAGCCACCCACGGTCAGCAAGGCCGAGCGGTTCCAGGCACAGCTGGAGATGAAACTGGTGATGGGGACAGCCCTGTCATCTTTACAGGGAACCTCACATGGCAGGCGGGCAGCAAGCTGGCCTCTCTGTATCGCTGAGCCATCTACTGAGTGACCAGGCCCACGTGACAGGTAGGAGATGAGACCCTTTGTGCCCCGTCTCCTCCATGGCCAAATGCCTCCTGATGGTCCTCATCAACACAGCCTCTCAATATCAACATCCCATCTAAGGACAGATGCAGGCCCAGTGTGAGCCCCCAGAACCTCCCCCAACCTCCAACTGCCCCTACAAACCTTAAAATAGCAGCGTTTGGGCTGTTTTTATTCTCACCAACGATAAGAAACGCATGTAATATTTTGACCTAAAATACATTGGGCATTTAAAACAAACACACACAGGCTGAGCAGGCGCTGGCTCTGTGCCAGAGCCAGGGTGGTGGCACCTGGGTGTGCCACTTATGGGTTCTGAAAGATTCCAAGGTAAGGACAGGAGCTGGGGCTGGGGGCACTTGGAGCGGTGGCTATTGACCACCTCATGTGGGTGTTTGGGAGTCATAACAGCTGGCCCAGTGCCACCTGTGTGTTCCGGATGATCTTCAGTGTTGCAGAAGCTTCAGAAGGTGAAATTTACCTGACAACCCATGATGTGTGGTTAATTCTTTTGTCATCTGTCCTATTTGATTTTGATTTTGTTTCATTCTACATTTTTTTTTTTTTTTGAGACAGAGTCTCACATTGTTGCTGGGACTGGATGCAATGGTGCAATCTTGGCTCACTGCAGCCTCTGCCTCCTGGGTTCAAGCGATTCTCCTGCCTCAGCCTCCTGAGTAGCTGGGATTACAGGTGCCTGCCACCACACCTGGGTTTTTTTTGTTTTTTTGTTTTTGTATTTTTAGTAGAGACGGGGTTTCACTATGTTGGCCAGGCTGGTCTCGAACTCCTGACCTCAGGAAATCTGCCTGCCTTGGCCTCCCAAAGTGCTGGGATTACAGGCATGAGCCACTGTGCCCAGCCTCATTCTACTTTATTTTTGGGCCAAGCACAGTGTCCCATGCCTATAATCCCAGCACTTTGGGAAGCCAAGGCAGGAGGATTGCTTGAGCCCAGAAGTTGAAGACCAGCCTGGGCAACATACTGAGACCCCTGTTTCTACAAAAAAAAAAAAAAATTAGCCAATGTAGTGGCACATGTCTGTAGTACTAGCTACTTGGGAGGCTGAGGTGGGAGGATCGATTGAGGCTGGGAGGTCAAGGCTGCAGTGAGCCATGATCAGGCCTGTCTGTGGCATGTTGTGCAGGGCACAGGTGGCTCTTCAAGGAGCCGCCAACCCCAAGGCCCTGGGGGCTGACCCTTTCCCCTGCCTGCTCTCTGTCCCTGCAGCGCTGCTGGAAAGGAAGGAGGAGGATGGACGGTGGGTGGCTGCCCTGGGTGCCGAGCTCTTCATGCCAGGGCTGGCGGGGCTGTGTGCCCTTGGCCTGCTGCAGCAGTGGGGCTGGCTCTGGACCAATGCCCTGAAGATTGAGTACAGCCTCCTGGGTAAGGTACCGCATGCCTGGCTGCAGGGCAGGTGGAGGTGGCAGGGCCTGCCCTGTTTCCTGCGGCTGTGGCTCTGTGAGCTAAGATAGGCTGTCAGGATTTTCCATTAGTCATTCTGTGAGCTCTGAGTAGGACTTAGTACCTGTTCATTAAAAAAAAAAAAGGTGTGTCTGTTGAGGGGACATTCATCCAACTCTTAACACCTCCCCATGGATAGGTTCTAATGGAGTGACAGGTGAAGCAGAGCACAGGGCCGGGGTGACATGGCTGAGGCCAGGCTGGGCTGGGCCCTCCTCCTCTTGGAGTCCTGGTGGAGGGCTGCCTGGCAGAGGAGGGCAGAGGTCCCTTGATCGATCCTCATAGCTCGGGCAAAGCAGCCAGTGCATGAGTGAAGCACCAGCCAGAGGCTGCAGACAGAGAGCAGCTCAGAAGGCGCCTACAGGCTGGAGCTGGGCCACGAGCTCCACTGCACACAGATCCCGGCCTTCAGCCACAAGGCAGGTGCCAGACCAGCTGGGACGTCCAGAGAGAGCAACAGAGTCAGGCAAGTGGTGATCTGAGTACCCCGAGCTCACCCCCAAAGAGATGAACTTGCTCCCAATAGCATAGCCATGTAGGAATGGATCCAGGGCCGGCACTTCAGCCTCAGTCTTCTGTCTATTCATCCAGGGGTGCTTGAGCCCAGGAGGCAGAGGTTGCAATGAGCCAAGATGGTGCCACTGTACTCCAGCCTGGGCAACAGAATGAGATCTTGTGTCTAAAATAAATAATTTAAAAAAAAAAAAAAAACAAGGCTGGGTGCAGTGGCTCACGCTTGTAATCCCAGCACTTTGGGAGGCTGAGGCGGGCAGATCGCAAGG
The DNA here is from genome assembly GCA_963573385.1 of Cacajao melanocephalus. Classification (NCBI taxonomy): domain Eukaryota; kingdom Metazoa; phylum Chordata; class Mammalia; order Primates; family Pitheciidae; genus Cacajao; species Cacajao melanocephalus. Next base: position 14,686 of record CAUYLG010030200.1, on the reverse strand, counting down.
TCAGGAGTTCGAGACCAGCCGGGCCAACATGGTGAAACCCCATCTCTACTAAAAACACAAAAATTAGCCAGGCATAGTGGCAGGTGCCTGTAATCCCAGCTTCTCCCGAGACTGAGGCAGGATAATCGCTTGAACTGGAGGTGAGCTATGGGAAGCACTGGGACAAGAGCAGCAACAAGAGGCATCTCTGTGTGAGCCAGACCTTCAAGAATGACTCGGGGCCCCCAGCTGAGAAATCACTTCATGGAGGCGAGCCGGGCCACTGCAGCAGAGCCGTGTCCTGTGAGTCCGGCATGGACGGTGGGAGCTAGGGAACCCCTCATGGCCCTCTGGCCCTGGCTACAAGGATGCAGGCAGCTGAAACTCAGCCTTGGTGACTTCCCCTTTGGCATCTCCAGCCCCATGTCCCCAGGGGTGAGAAACGCTTGTCACAGTGCCAAGGACTGGAAGGATGGCTTGGGAAACAGAGATTTCCAACCGTAAAAATGCATTTTGGAAACAGCAGTTCGCTTTCAGTTTTTCCCAGAGGGTGGGTTGTTTTGCTGAGTTAGGAATGACGGTGTGCTCGGCAGCTGAACAGGTGGTGGTTCTTCTACAGCACACATTTCACCTTGTACATTTTTTTTCCCTTTTCACATCCAGTCCTGCAGATGGTGGTGGTTTTTTTTTTTTCTTTGAGATGGAGTCTCGCTCTGTCACCAGGCTGGAGTGCAGTGGCACGATCTCGGCTCACTGCAACCTCTGCCTCCTGTGTTCAAGCGATTCTCCTGCCTCAGCCTCCCAAGTAGCTGGGACTACAGGCATGCACCACAATCCCTGGCTAATTTTTAGTAGAGACAGGGTTTCACCATGTTGGCCAGGATGGTCTTGATCTCTTGACCTCATGATCCACCCACCTCAGCCTCCCAAAGTGCTGGGATTATAAGTGTGAGCCACCGTGCCAGGCCCAACCTTCTTTTCTTCATGGTCTGCTGTCTCATTCTTACAAGGTCTCCAAGCTAATATCCCTTATGCCTGCTGCCTAGGTTTCTTCAGTCTTCTGCCTGCTTTCTTTTGAGTGTACAGCCTTGTTTCTGTGAAGCTCACTGCCACAGGGTCACTTTCTGGTTCCACGATGAGCTCTCTGTGGCCGTGTGGTCATTAAATACTCACAGCAGCTGCCCCGACTGCCCTCCTGGCAGGACTAGGAACCTGTGGCCTCTCCACCATCTGGGGCTAAGACCCAGCCCAGCGCCAGGGTGGCCATCCCTCTGACTGGTTGTTGAATGTCACCTCCGCATCCTCTCTGCTGTGCCAGAGTCCCATGGCCACCCAAAGAGCAGTGAATTTGAAAGAGTGCTCCAGGACTCAGCACACAGTGCTGTCCATGGCTGTGATTGACCACAGTGAGAGGAGGCAGGAGTGTCAGCACAGGGAAGGGGGCCCGGGCGGAGTCCAGGGGGAACTGGGGCCAGCACCCAGTGTCCTCTCCCAATCCCAGTGCCTTCACATGGGATGCACCTGGCTGTCCCAGCTCTATGTCACCCAGGGTGTTTAGTGGGGGCTGCCACATTGGCAGGTGCTACTTTGCGTGGACCACACTGTCAGACTCCTAGGAGGCAAGCAGGGGTTCAGCATAAACCACGTTTGTGCAAACAGTTCAGGTGCAGAGAACCTCATATCACTTCTAGAATTGGGAACCCTCCCCCAATCCAAGTTCCCAGACAGCCTATGAGCAGGCCTTGCAGAGGCGGCTCAGGTCTGCTGTGACCACTTGCCTGTAATCTCCAGTGCCTGCTGCTCTATTCCTTTTCCCCCACTCCCCCCACCATCTTAATCCCAGGAACAGGCCCTATCTCCTCAAGGTCTGGGCTGGGCCTCTGAGCTGCCCAGAGGCCTCATGGTGGGTGGGTGGCTGCCCACTACAAGGCCCCTGGCCACACTGAAGGACGCCTACCTGGAGGTGATGCTGCGAGCCCTGGAGGAGGTGTGGCAGGAGTGGGTAGAGGAGGCCATGTGGCGGCTGCAGGCCTGGGTGCCCGGGATGCCAGGCAATGGGGCTCCCAGCCCCATCAGGATGGCCCTGGGGAATGTGAAAGGTGCCCTGGAGCTGGTGAGTGAGAGCAAGGATGGGGCATAGCTGGCACTTAAGGATGACCGAGACAGCTCTCATTGTCCCCTCCCTCCCCAGGTGGCTCACTAGATGCTGTCCTAGGCCGAGGCCACGTTCTCATAGGCACTGAAGAGGCTCTGCAAACCCCTGCTGGACCTGTACGGCCTCACAGCCAGGTAACACAGGGTTGGGAGTGGTGCATCCGGCATTCCTGCCACATATCAGGGGCAGTGCTGAATGCTTCGACACGCTCTGACTCACTGACTCCTCTGACCGCCTTGCACAGAGGCTTCTTCACTCCCCATTTCACGGAAGACAAAGCTGGGGTTTCTTCCTCACTCCATAGAGACCTCGTGAGCATGGTCCCAGTGCAGGCAGGATTTTAGGAGCTGCTGCAGAGGAGCGCAGTGGGTGAGTCTGACCCCTGCCTTCAGGAAGCTCAGTTTTACTCAGAGACAGACATGAAGCACAAGAAATCATCTACAGCAGGGTGTGCACAGCTCCCTGCAGAGAGCCTGAGTCAACTCTTAAGCAGGCCATTCTGCTCTGTCACGTTTCCTTGCTTTTGTTTTGTAATCACTTTTTTTTTGAGATGGGGTCTCACTCTGTCGCCCAGGATGGAGTGTAGTGGTGTGATCTCAGTTCATTGCAACCTCTGCCTCCTGAGTTCAAGCGATTCTCCTGCCTCAGCCTTCCGAGTTACTGGGACTACAGGTGTGTGCACTACTGCACCTGGCTAAGTTTTTGCATTTTTAGTAGAGACAGGGTTTTGCCACTCCAGGCTGACCTTCAGTGATGCAACCCCCTTGGCCTTCCAAAGTGTTGGGATTACATGCATGAGCCGCCATACCCAACCTGTTTCGTAATCTTTTAAACACACGAAAGCCCTTCTTACTTGTAGGCCATGCAGAAGCCAGCCACAGGCTGGGTGTGGCCCACTGCTCATCATTTACCACCACTGAGCCATACATTAGGTGGCAAATGCTAGAGAAGTAACAGTGGTGAGATGGTGGGCGGGGGATCCTATGGTGTGGCCACGGCCAGCTTTGAGGAGAAGGTACAGTTCGAGCAAGAGCCATGGGGCCAGCATGGGAAGAGAGCTCCAGGTGGGGGCACCACTGCACAGAGGCCTGGGAGAGGGATGTGCCTGGCCTGTTTGTTTTTGAGATGGAGTCTCATTCTCTTTCACCCAGGCTGGAGTGCTGTGGTGTGATCTCAGTTCACTGCAACCTCTGCCTCTCAAATTCAAGTGATTCTCCTGCCTCAGCCTCCAAGTAGCTGGGATTACAGGCATTTGCCACCATACCCGGCCAAGTTTTGAATTTTTAGTAGAGACGGGGTTTCGCTATATTAGCCAGGCTGGTCTCGGAATCCTGGGCTCCAGAGACTTGGTGCTGGGATTATGGGTATGAGCCACCATGCCTGGCCTGTCCTAATAGCAAGGTGGTGGGGCTGATGCAACTGGGAGGGACTGGGAGGTCCCAAGGCTGGGGGTGAGGGGGAGGACTCTGGCTTCTGCTCTGACCTAGGAAGGATGTGATCACCCTTTCACTTCAAAAGGCCTCTTTGGTCCTGGATAGAAGTGGGGAACCCAGTCTAGAGCAGGGGCCTGGGGACCCAGTATCGTTTTCCCTCACAGGCATGAAGTCCACCAGGAACCGGGCTCCAGGCAGGGGGCAGCCCCGGTCTTCCATGCCGGTGGCCTTGCAGAGCATCTGGGCTCCGGCTCTGCCTCTAACTGGGATTCCTCTGCATCGACGCTGTGTGCCTCAGTTTCCCCAGCTGTAGAATAGGGACTAAACCCAAATCATGGGGAAAAGGCTCCATGTAATACAAGTTCCTGCTCCTGCCACCTTGTGGTCAGAATGTAGGCTGAGGAAGGGAAGAGCTCCCAGGGCGGGGCTTTGGCTTGGTTGAAGAATCACCTGCCTAGTTATTCGCCTACCTGGTGAGTGGGATCTGGTGGGGATGCCAAAAAATGGATTCAGCTGGCAGGGAGGGCATTGAGGCTGCTTCCTGCCCTCAGCTGCAGGGGCTCTGGGCCCCCTAGAAGGTTAATGAGGCCACCTGCCCCTGCACCCCCTCCACCAGCCCATCAACAAAAGAGTGAGCAATATTCCTCTTCCCACTCCACCCCCACGTGAGCCGAGATCTCCCTGATCATTCAGATCTCACAGGCTTGACCCTAATCTACATATTGAGAAAGTTTCAGTCCTCCTCTCAACTGTAGATATTTCCTAGACCTGTTGGTCAGGCACAGTGGCTCATGCCTATAATCCCAGCACTTTGGGCAGATCACTTGAGGTTGGGAGTTTGAGACCAGCCTGGCCAACATGGTGAAACTCTGATTCTACTAAAAATACAAAAATTAGCCAGGTATGGCAGTGAGTGCATGTAGTTCCAGCTATTCTGGAGCCTGAGACAGGAGAATCACTTAACCCAGGAGGCAGAGGTCGCAGTGTCAAGGTAAGTACCACTATACTTGAGCCTGGGACATAGAATGAGATTCTGTCTCAAAAAACAAATCAATTTCCTACACCTTCCAGCTCCTGTCCTCAGCATCCCCACACACAGGCCCCGTGCTGCCCAAGACCCAGGGGGCAGATCAGGCATGACATCAGACATCTGTGTCCTCAAAATAGGGCAGCTTGTTTCTGTCCTAGCCTCACCCCCAACCTCCGCTGTCATGCAGGCCTCTGTGCTCCTCCACCTCATTATGCGATTTCCTAGAACAAGGACAGCCCCTCCCTGAGAGGCACCCCTATGCTTTCCACGGCAGAGCTCTTCCTGCGGACCTGTGAGCTCCCCCTCTGCAGCCATAGGAAGCACGGCTCAGCCAGGCACAGCAACTTGTCCTGTGTGTTGCCTCTAGGAACTACTCAGTGGTGGTGACGCTGCCGCTGCTGCCTGGGGGGGATGTGGCCTCGGTGACCAGCTACCTGGTGGAGGAGAAGCTGCTGCGGCCACTCCGAGAGCTGTCCAGGGCCAACGTGCTGGCTGAGTTCTACCGGCTTAGACGCCGCCTGCTGCAGGGTCCCTGGGAGTGTGAGTCCTTCCCTGGGCTGTGCCACCCTCCTCCCTGGGAGCCCCCTGCCCTGTGGGCACAGCAGCAGGGCCATGCAGGGGCAGGTACTGTGGAGGCACAAGGAAGCCTGCAGAGGCTTGTGGCCTCACAGTTCCAGGCCCAGAGCTTACTGGACTTCCGAAGGTCCTATGGGACTAGGGCTGAGGCTGCACATCCTGCTTTTGTCCAGACCTGGCCCAGCAGAGGAGTACAGTGGGTGGTTTAGGGCTTTAGGACAGCTCCCTCCCTGTGGGCTCTGCTGCAGCAGAAGGCAGACCTCCCATTACAGCTGGAAGGTCACTAATTGAGTTCAGACTCGCAGTTCAGGGGTGACCTGCAGCCAAGCGCAGTGCTGGGATGACCAGCTCTGGATGTGCTTGCGTGTGGCTCAGGTGAGTCTGCTAACCTCTGTGGACTCGGATTTCTCCATTGTGAAATGCAGGTAACCACGTGGCTTGTTCACATGGGTAAGGGGCATGCACGGTTCTTAATGCACGAGGGAGCACCTCATGTCCATGGGGGAGCCACGGTACTCAGGCCTGGCAAAGAGCGGTTTCTCTGTGTGCGACTCACATGGAGGCCTAGGGCTCCCTAGAAGCATGGGTGCAGTCATGTCTAAGCAGCACACTGGTGTAGAAAACAGCCTGGTCTTCAAGTTGTGTGTGTGTGACCATGGGCTTCTCTGTGCCCCTCAGTTCTGACAGCTGACCACGGGGCTGGTAGTGCCCCCCACGGGATGCTGGCCCTGGCCATCAGGTGCCTGGCTGTGCACCATGGATGGTGCTTTCCTACCACAGGCACGAGCACCCCCAAGGCACAGCTCGGGGGCCTCACTGGCTAGACTGGTCAGAGCTCCTTCACAGGCCATCTCTTCCCTACTCTGAAGAGGGCAGGTCTGTAGGACACCGCTGTCATGTTGGAGGGAGCTGTTGCCCATCCACTTAATGTCTTTTTTCCCCCTAGTAGCCTCCTTGAGATTAAATGGATGACTTGTATGATCTTTTTTTTTATTTTTTTTTGATACAAGGTCTCGATCTGTTGTCAAGGTTGGAGTACAGTGGTGTGATCTCGGCTCACTGCATCCTTGACCTCCTGGGTTCAAGTGATCCTCCTGCCTCAACCCTACAAAGCGCTAGGATGGCTTAGCACCACCATGCCCAGCTGATCTGTGAATTTTAAGTGCACGATTCAGTGGTTTCTGGTTTATTCAGGGTTGTACATGCCTCACCACAATCAATTTTAAAACGTTTTTATCATCCTAAAATGAAACCCTGCCGCTACCAGTCTGCCTGCTGTGTCCATGGCTGCCTGCTCTGGACATCTGATGTAAATGGAAGCATAGAGTACGTGGCCACTGAGCCAGGCTTTGTTGTTTAGCACAGCAGTTTTGTAGCGGGTCTCAGGACTCCTTCCTCATTAGGGCTGAATTGGCTGTAGCCCTTCAGCTCATGTCATCCTGAGGCTGGTGGGGGATCGCTGGGCCTCTGGCTGCTGCACCAGGGAAGGGGTACTCCTGGCCTCAGGGCAGGCTAAGCCGGGGCTCTAGGCATTGGGGTGCCCAGCAGGCATTGGGCTCCCACAGCGGTGGGTGGAGCTGGCTCCACTCACCCTGCCTTTGGGGCTGCTTCTCCCCAGACCATGCCCTGGTGCCCAGGGCCCAGCACGTGGTGACTTTCGATGGCCAGGTGTGGGACCTCAGCGCCCAGTGCAGCAGCGTCCTGCTGGCCCAAGGCTTTGCTCACAACACATTCTTCCTGATGCTGAGTCGGACAGGCTCGGGGCTCATGGCCCTGACTGTGGAGCTGAACCATGTGACCCTCATCTTCTACCCCAGCCTGCAGGTGAGGAGGAGAGGCCCGAGCTTCCCCTGGAGACCTGTGCCTGTGGCAGGTCACCTGGGGGGGGATGGCCCTTTCAAGCTTGTCCCCTGGCTGGGGGTCAGCCCTCCTGCCCACCCCCTCTGGTCCACAGGCCTACAGGCTGTACAGCTCCTCCCTGCTGGAGGAGAGCTGTCCAGACCTCCAGCTGCCTCCTGCCATGACAAGGAGGGACGTCCCCAGGATTGAGCTGGCCAGTGAGGATGGGATCTCCGTCTCCTGTGACATGCCCACCGGCCTCTGCAGCCTGACTCTGGGCCTCTGGCACCACGGTGAGTCTGGGCCCCGGCAGGGTTGGCCCCACCACCAAGAGCCTCTTCAGGATGCACCATTCTCAGCTTCCAGTGTGACAGGTCCCCGGGCTGTAGGCAGCGACTGTGGTTGAGATGATGGCACTGAGGCCCAGGGCTTTCTGCCCAATCCCTGGGATACACAGCTCCCTGGGATAAGGGTGGAGTGGGCCCTTCTATGGTCCCTCTGCCAAGGAACACAAAGGGTGGGCCTGGATTCTGGCCACTCGAGCTGAGGACATGGGGAGGGGATGGGGGGGACACATGCTGTCCTCAATCCCTGTGCTTTCTCTCCCTCCTTTGATGAGGTTTTGGAGCCAGAGCCCTGGGATCCGGGAGTCTGAGGTGGAGGTGGCTGGATTCTACTGCTCCTCCATGTGCCTCAGCCTTGTCTCTCATACAGGTCCCCTGGGGGAGGATCACGGGCTCTCAGGACCTCCTCAGCTTCCCTCCTCCCCACAGGCATATCCACTGGCCTTCTGGGCACTAACGACAATGAAGCAGGCAATGAGCTGATGCTGCTGGATGGCTCTGTGGCCCGAATCCTGGAGGAGCTCAGCCTGGCCTGGCAGGTGAGCAGGTGCACCTGCCCTTCCTCCCTCTAGCTGAGGCTCTTGAGGGCTGCTCGCTGCAGAGTCCCAGGAGTGGCAGGTGGCCTGCTGGCTCTGCAGAAGTCTTTGTAGACCCAGGGTTGGGGGGAGTCTCCTGCTGAGGCCGATGTATATGGGGGAGCCACATGGTCCAGTGGGAGGCCTGAGTCTTGTGTCTGTCCTTCCAGGTGGATGGTGACTGCAGGGCCACTGAGAAGACTCAGCTGGCCTGCCCAGGACAGAGCCCCGCCTGCCGGGCCTTTTTCCAGGACCCCCACTCCAGCTTGGGGAACTGATTCCAGGTGGTGAGTGTTAGCCTGGACCCTGGGGCACAGAAAACCCTTTCCCCAATCTACCCTGGGGAGTGGCATGGAGGAGGGGCCTAGGCTAGAGACAGTGACTGGGTGGCCCTGATTTCAGGTGGACCCTGCACCATTCCTCAGCCTGTGTGTGCAGGACCCATGTGGCACCCGGGAGTTCCAGCCTGTCTGCACTCTGGCGGCCGTCTACATCCACCTGTGTGCCTGCAGCTTTGTGCCCCTGGCCCCTCGTCCACAGTGCGGTAAGCTGGTCCAGCTGGCTGGCACTCTGCCTCCTGTCTTGCATCTGCCTTCCAGCCGGAGGGAAAACCCGTCTCTCTCTCTTGCCAGGGAGGACAAATAATTGTCATTCAAGGAGCTAAGAGTCAAAACAAAACATTTATGGCCTGACACAGCTTGGATGTGTGTCCCCTCCAAATCTCACGTTTGTTAGAGGGGTACATCCCTTGTGTATGGCTTAGCATCCTCGGTTTGGTGAAGCTTGAGTTCTTGCTCTATTATTAGTTCACGAGAGCAGTTTGTTTATAATGAGCCTGGTCCCTCCTCTCTCTCTTTGCACCCACTCCCATTTCTGCCATGATTGTAAGCTTCCCGAGGCCTCGCCAGAAGCCAAGCAGATGCTGGAGCTGTGCTTGTACAGCCTGTAGAACTGTGAGTGAGTCAATTAATCTCTCTTATTTATGATCTGCCCTGGCTGGAGTATAGTGGGGCAATCTCACCTCACTGCAACTTCCACCTCGCAGGTTCAAGCAATACTCCTGCCTCAGCCTTCCAAAAATACAGGCAGGTATTTTTGTAGAGATGGTGTTTTTCCATGTTGGCCAGGCTGGTCATGAATTCCTGACCTCTGGTGATCCACCTGCCTTGGCCTCCCAAAGTGCTGGGATGACAGATGTGAGCCACTGCGCCCAGCCTCACTAGGGATTTGAATGTCCACCACCATTTAGGAAAAATGCTCAGCCCCTGTTTTCCATCTGCTCTCATACCACAAAAATCAACACAGAAGATGACTTCTGTAAGCAAATGTGTGGGGGTTTGTCCCCACTACTGGGTGGACCTCTAATTCAGTTCTAACACTAGCTACCTTGAGATTCTTCAGCCAGCGCTGCATATGATTGCCAGAGCCAAAGCCCCACTAAAAGGGCAGAGAAGTCAGTGGCAACAAGAGGAGTGGACTTCCAAGAGCTTCAGATGCTAGAATTAGTGGCTGCTATTCACAGACATTTAAAACCTAATGAATTCAACAGCAGAAGAGAAAATTAATCAACTGGAAAATATGACAAAGGGCAGATGACATGAGAAGATCCAATATGTCTCAGAGAAATTCCAGGCCAGGTGTGGTGGCTCATCCCTGTAATCCCAGCACTTTGGGAGGCTGAGATGAGTGGATTACCTAAGGTCAAGAGTTTGAGACCAATCTGGGCAACAAGGCGAAACCCCGTCTCTACTAAAAATACAAAAATTAGCCAGGTTTGGTGGTGTTTGCCTGTAATCCCAGCTACTTGGGAGGCTGAGGCAGGAGATGCACTTGAACCCAGGAGGTGGAGGTTGCAGTGAACTTGAGATCTTGCCACTGCACTCCAGCCTGGTGACAGAGTGAGAGTCTGTCTCAAAAAAAAAAAAAAAAAAAAATCCAGAATGAAAACAGAGGCAGGACCCAGGACCCTTTAGAGTCAGGAGGCACAATCCCCAATACAATAAATCTATCCATACCTAGACCCATCAAAACAAAATTGCAGAAAAGACAAAAGGTCCTAAAAGCTACTGAGGAGGGTGGAACGAAGGAAGAACATGTTGACAATTGCTTTCCCACAGCAGCAACAGAAGACAGTGGAGAAAGAGAAAGTAAGCATGAGGTTAGAGTTTATACCCAGCTCAACTATTACTTAATGAAATAACCTCTCAGCACTGATCTGTCTAGAGATCTCTTTACCACAGATGGACACTTACTCAAGGGATCCATCTACATGTTCATTTATGTACTGTCTGTGTCTGCTTTCCTACTACAGTAGCAGAGTATTTGCAAGAGAGACCACATTTTTGCTCTCTGAAAGACTCAATTAGGAAGATGGAAAGATAGATAAGCTACAGATTAGGAAAAATGTTTACAAACCACCTATCAGACCAAGGACTCATCTCCAGAGACTCATCTCTAGAATATATAAAGAACTCAAAGCTCAAAAGTAGGCCAGGTGCAGTAGCTCACCCTTGTATTCCTAGCACTTTGGGAGGCTGAGGAGAGATGGCTTGAACTTAGGAAGTCAGGGCTGCAGTGAGCCATGATGATTACACTCCTGGCTGCATGGCAGAGTGAGGCCTTGTCTCACAAAACAAAACCTCCAAAGTAAAAAAATGGGAAATAAATGCATGAACAATGTTTGCACTCCCAGCCATAGAAAAATAAGGTAGTGCTACACACCTGAGTTCCAGTGAGTTCCAGCACCTGTTGGTGAGTTCCAGGGACTCCACAGCATAAAGCATTAGTTGAACATCCAAATGGCCAGGTTGTGATTTCAGCATCCACTTATGAGTGTACTATAAAAAGCACTGTTCTACTACCAAAAAGGCGGTGGCTGCTGAGAATAAAGCTAGACTTAGAGGCAGGAATCAAGGTCATGGTCTACCAAACAGATCCTCTCAGGAAGCAGCCTTGGACTCACGAAGCGCCAAGACAGGAGGTGGTGTGGCTCCACGGGAAACTTGGAGAATCTGGGAATCAAGCAGAAGCACTCATTGTTCTGACCCTGTAAATACAAAACTGTCGGCTACTACAGCCATCAGCAGAACATCTGGGAGGACAAGCAACTCTGAAGATTTATAGCCACAGGGTAACAATGGACTATTATCTGCAGTTAAAGTCCTTTCCCTTCATCTTTGGGTTTATTTTTTTATTTTTTGAGACAGAATCTTGCTATGTCACCCAGGCTGGACTGCAGTGGCACAATCTCGGCTCACTGCAACCTCTGCCTCCCAGGTTCCAACAATTCTCCTGCCTCAGCCTCCTGAGTAGCTGGGATTTCAGTCACATGCCACCACGCCCAGCTAATTTTTTTGTGTTTTCAGTGGAGATGGGGTTGCACCATGTTGGCCAGGATGGTCTCAAACGTTGGACCTCATGATCCGCCTGCCTCGGCCTCCCAAAGTGCTGGGATTACAGGTGTGAGCCACCGTGTCCGGCCGGGTTTATTTATTTTTTTACTCAACAGCTGAATTCTTCCCCTCTCTTGGACACCAGTGAAGTCTTTAAGAAAAGCAGAAACCAATTACAGTTACATTTTGAAGGACAAATTAAAAGGTGGTTATAAGTTACAACATAAAGGCATTGTATGAACTCTCATAAGAAAAAGAGGAAGAAATTAAGACACTTTTTATTATCTTTTTGAGACCGGGTCTTGCTCTGTCCTCCAGGCTGGAGTACAGTGGTACAGCCTCCCAAGTAGTTGGGATTACAGGTGTCCACCACCACATTTTTGTATTTTTAGTAGAGACGGGGTTTCACCACATTGGCCAGGCTGGTCTCGAACTCCTGACCTCATGTGATCCTCCCACCTCGCACCCGGCCAGAGAAATTAAGACATTCTCAGATAAACAAAAGCTGAGAGAATTCATTACATTGGGACCTACCCTGCAAGAAATGCTAAAGGGAGTCCTTCAAGTCAAAACAAAAGGATTAGGCAGACATTTGAAGCCACATATAAAGACCTGTATTATTGGAATTTTGATTCATATCTCTATTGGATTTAAAAGAGATGTGTAACCATAAGTCTATGTTAAATATATAATTTATAAAAAAAAATTAGGCATGGTGGCATGCACCTATAGTCTCAGCTATGGAGGATCACTTGAGTCCAGGGGCTTCAGGTTACAATAAGCTATGACAGTGCCACTGCACTCCAGCCTGGGTGACAGAGCGAGACCTTCTCTCTAAAATGTAGATATACTTTGTAACATCAACAACATAGGATGGGGCAGAGCTATGAAGGAGTAGAGTATTTGTATGTGATTGAACTTACTAGTTTAAAATCGATTGCTGTAACTTCAGGATGCTTTATGTAATCTTCATGGTAATTACAAAGAAAATATCTATAGAATGTACACAAAAGGAAATGAGAAGGGATTCTAAGCATGTCACACAAAAGAATCAATTAACACAAAGGAAGGCAGAAGGAAGGAAATGAGAGAGAAAACAAACCATAAGCCATGCAGAAAACAATCTACAGAGTGGCACCGGGAGGCCCCGTAAATGGTGTCCTGGAGTCCTCCCAGAGGAACTGCTTACTGAGTCCTTGACTGTGGGCCTCATGGCACAGTCACCCACCAGGGTAGTGAGTTTTGTCAGATGATAGCCTTTAAAAATGCAAATGAATTCTACAATCGAAAGACTGTAAGAGACTTACACATTGGTTGAAAGGATGAAAAAAGATATTCCATGCAAATAGTAACCAAAAAAAAGGAGGAGGAGCTAGACTAATATCAGACTAAATAGACCTAAGGTCAAAAGCTGTTTTAAGAGATAATAACAGTCAATTCACCAAAAAGATGTAACAGTTATAAATGTGCATGCAGTGCACCTCAGAGCTCCTAAACATATAAAGCAAACACCGACAGAATGAAAGGAGAAACGGGTAGTTCTACAATAACAGTAGGTGACTTCAACATGTCACTTTTTTTTTTTTTTGAGACAGAATCTGACTCCGTTGCCCAGGCTGGAGTGGAGTGGAGTGAGACAGGTCACTGCAATCTCCTGGATTCAAGTGATTCCTGTGCCCCAGCCTCAGAGTAGCTGGGATTACAGGTGTATGCCACCATGCCTGGCTATTTTTAGTACAGACAGGGTTTCACCATGTTGGCCAGGCTGGTCTCGAACTCCTGACCTCAAGTGATCCACCTGCCTTGGCCTCCCAAAGTGCTGGGATTACAGGCGTGAGCCACTGTGCCTGGCCCAATAACTCACTTTCAATAATGGATACAACACCCAGACAGAAGATCAAGAAGGAAACAGAGGGCTTGAACAATTCTATAAACAAATTGGACCTACCAGACATACACAGATGAGTTCACCCAGCAGCAGAATACATATTCTTCAAAGTACATGTGGAATATGCTCTGCGAAAGATCATATATTAGGCCTCAAAGCAAGATTTAATACATTTTAAATGACTGAAATCATAATAGCAGGAGGAAAACTGGAATATTCACAAATCTATGGGAACTAAACAACATACTACAAAACTATGGATCAAAGAAAAATAATAAGGACAATTAGAAAGTATTTTGAGACAAAACATATCAAATCTTATGGGATGCAGCAAAAGCAGTGCTATGAGGGAAATTTATAGCTGTACATGCTTACGTTAAAGAAAACTGGCCAGGGGCGGTGGCTCACACCTGTAATCCCAGCACTTGGAAGGCTGAGGCAGGCAGATAACCTCAAATCAGGAGTTCAAGACCAGCCTGACTAACATGGCGAAACCCCGTGTCTACTAAAAACATAAAAATCAACCAGGCATGGTGGCAAGCACCTGTAATCCCAGCTACTTGGGAGGCTGAGGCAGCAGAATCACTTGAACCTATGAAGGAGAAGGTTTCAATGGGGCAAGATTGCACCACTGCACTCCAGCCTAGGCAACACAGCTAGACTTCATTTCCCCCAACCTGCGCCCTCCCCCCCCAACACACACACACAAAGCAGCAGCAGCCAGGCATAGTGACACTATTCTATAATCCCAGCTACTTGGAAGGCTGAGGTCAGGAGATTGCTTGAACCCAGGAGTTTGAGACTAACTCAGCAAGTGGCAAGATCCTCTGTCAAATAAAAGAAAAGGGAAAAGCTCTCAAACCGCAATCCTAACTTTGTACCTTAAATTATTAGAAAAAAAAGAACAGCCTAAACCCAAAGCTAGGAGAAGGAAGGGAATAATAAAGGTTAGAACAGAAATAAATGAAATAGAAGATGGAAAAACTGACTTATAACTACCAAGGAGATTGAATCAGTGACCAAGAACTTGACAAGAAAGAAAAGTACAAGAACAGAAGGCTTCATGGGTGACTTATACCAAACATTTACAGAACCAATACCAATCCTGCTCATCTTTCAAAATCCTGAGGAAAGAATACCTCCAAACTCGTTCTGTGAGGCCAGCATTACTGATACCAAAGGCAGACAAAACAGAAGAAAACACACCACTATCCCTGATCAATACAGATGCAAAAGTGCTCAAGAAAATATTAATAAGGAGAATGTGACAGCATCATAGATGAATTATACAACATGATCAAGTAAGAGTTATTCCTGGAATGCAAAGGTGGTTACTGTTTGGTAGAAAACCTCTACCTCTCCCCTCCCTCTTGATCTCCACATCCGGGAGACCGCCTATAGACCTCAGTCTGCCTGGTAACACTGAGCAACCAATCATGGCCCAGCCTTAGCCCGCCAAAGCTGTGCCAATCTCC